>PVHX01010750.1:0-69728 GCA_004024805.1 Geosciurus inauris | reverse complement strand
AGAGGGGCAGAAGATCTTCCATGATGGCTGCAGGAGGAAGGATTTATTGAGACTGTGCCTGACTATCAAGGAAATTAACAGGTTCGGCCATTAAAAATGAAATTCTTAATAGCTCATTTTCCCAAAGAACAAGATTAGCTACGGAAGTACACGCTGTCATCACTGGCAGACCTGAGAGTCCCACACGAGGGCGGGGGGATCCCTGCAGGTTGTTACCAACTGTCAGCCAGGAGCAGGCAGGGCCTGAGGGAGAAGAGCATCACCTCCTCTCTCCAGGGCCCCAGTGCCCAAACCATCTTCAGCATGGGCCCCTGGTGCCCTCTGCTGGCCACAGGGAGGACATGGCGAGGTGTTCCTGCAGCAAAACCTACTGCTGTCAGAGGGTGATGTCCCAGACAGAACAGGCCAGAGCCGCGCCAGAAGCAACTGCTAGGAGAGGCACCAACTACCAGCCACCTCCACTGGCTTCCCCTGTTGGAAAGCTGCCCAGGACCTCTGCCTCTACCAGGGTAGCCAGCTCTTTGAATCATGGCATCCAAGGAAATCAGTGGACGCAGGGCAGGCCTCTGGCAAGGTGCTCTGGCAGCAGGCTACCACCTGCCCCATCCCAGGCCTGCAGCAAAGCACCACTGGCCCTGTCCCCACCCCAAGACAGCTAGTTATTACCTTTATTGAAGAACATGGAGGCCATCTGTCCCATTTCCACCCGGTCTGTGATTTCAAACAGGTTGGGAGATGTGCGTCTTTCTGTTCCAAAAGAACAGAAGGGTGGTGGCTCTTCACCAGAAGGGCACTGTCACAGAAGTGCAGCAAAACCCCAGAATAAGGAAACCCCCAAGGACCTCGGACTCTGGAGAAAAACTTTCCTAACGTTTCCTTTTTTTCCCCAGTGCTGGGGCTCAAACCCAGGGCCTTGCATATGTTAGGCAAGCACTCTACTGCGGAGCCCCAGCCCCAGCCCCAAGTCTACATTTTAAAAGAGAATTCAGGAATGCTCCTTACAGGGGAGAGGGTGAGCAGGGATGAGACTGTGAGATGAAGGTGTGTGTGTACACAGGGGGTGAGCTGGGAGGATGGAGCCTGGACTGCATTTGCTCAAGCTCTGAGTGCGCACAGGGCACAGAACCAGGCATGCACACCTATAATCCCAGCAACTTGGGAGGCTGAGGCAGGAGGATTGCAAATTTGAGGCCAGCTTGGGAAAGGTAGCAAACCCTGCCTCAAAGTAAAAATTTAAAAGAGGCTGGGGGTATAGCTTGATGGTAAAGCACCCTGCCACCACATAGTGACAAAAACAGAAGGAGAGGTGGCAAGCTAGACACACAGCCCACTCACAGGCCAAACACATTAGTAGGAGGGGGAACCAGCAGGGCCAGGACTGCACCTGGGACTCCAAAGCTGTGCTCTGCTCGCTCTGCCACGGTGCCTCCCTAGGAGCCATCTGCAGGCAGGAAACGCCAGAGGTTGTCTGCGGGGACACTCCCCCGGGGCTTTTGCCACAAAGAAGGGAGCCCTGTCAGCAGGGAGCTCGGGGCCTGTCAGGAAGCCCAAGACTTACGCACTGACAGGATGGGCTGTCTCTCTGCCCGCTCGCAGCTGTCCGGGGTGAGAATGTCACTGTCTGAGGCCGTGGAGGAGTCGTCGTCCTCCTCCTGAGAGGTGGTGGGATGGATGAGGAGGAGAAACCAAGGAGAAGGAATGAGCACCGGGCTCTGCAGAAAACCCCGCGGCCTCTTTTGTTCTCTCTTTCTGGGCGTCTCATTAGGAAACTCAGCAGGTGGAGACCCGCAGCCGTTACTGGGGGCAGCCGTTACTGGGGACGTTACTGGGAAGGAGGGTTCAGAAAGGCTGAGCTAGCTTGGGGTGTGGGGCGAGACCAGCGCTGTAAGGCTGAGAATAGGCCCCGCCTGTGTTTTCTGACGGTCCGTGGCCGTCAAGCTGCAGCTCTGGGACCAGGGACTCGGTTCTTGGAGCAGCACTGTGGGCAGAGACCCTGCTTGTCAAGAGGAAAACAGCGGGTCACTGGGACTGTCTCTAGGGAGCACAACTGAACATGAGTGACACACACACCTTGTGGGTTTCCATCCTCTTCCAGCGGAGCTGTGCGTTGGCTGCAGCCATGGCCTCCACCACAAAGGTAGTTGTCACAAAGCTGGGGGGGAGCCACGTGTTAATTGCAGGGAGGAGACTGTAGGAGTTTGAAGCCACCGACCGGACCAACAAGCCCAGCACTCTCTTCCGAGACCTGTTCCCTAGAGAAGCTCTGAGATGGGCCTTTCCTGGTAAAGAAGCGTGTGCACACTCGAGGCCTCACGTGCTTGCCTTTCTGTGGCTGCCCACATG
This sequence comes from Geosciurus inauris, assembly GCA_004024805.1. Classification (NCBI taxonomy): domain Eukaryota; kingdom Metazoa; phylum Chordata; class Mammalia; order Rodentia; family Sciuridae; genus Geosciurus; species Geosciurus inauris. The sequence goes on along the minus strand of PVHX01010750.1, from coordinate 67,385 downwards.
TAGGATCCATTCTTGCCGTTCAGGATGGGGCTGTGAAATAGGCTGATGGGAGGGAGACTGCTCAAGGGAGAGCATGAGCTGGCCCAGAGGTGACATGGGCAACAGGCCTGCACCCAGGAGGGGCTCTGGGCTGGGAGGAGCCTGATGCACAGGAGGCTTCTGGAGGGACAGCAGGCAGCTCTCCTCTCTCCCTGCAGGGCACAGGCAGTGGTCAGTTTCCAACTGCCTGCACTAATGCCAGGGGCTGGAGAACTGAAAGGGGAAGGTGGCTCTGGAACCTATCCCCCTTTTTTCTTGGCAGTACTTTAACTTTCAGAATAACCAGGCTAATAGTAAAATAAGATTGTACTACTGTGGCCCGAATCTCAAGGGAGATGGGGAGACAGCACAAGACACTTGCCAAGAAGTCAGACTAGAGTGGAGAAACCATCTTTTCCTCTCTTATAGGAACTCAAAGGTTAGGAGGCCCCAGAACATGGGGACGCTCTTGTTGACAGACATGGGGTGCTGCCTTCCTGCTGATAAAACCTGAGGCGTGGATCCATCTCTGCCATGAAACAGCTCGGGGTGAACACTGGTCTCCCTTTTTCTGAGGTCAGCACGGCTCTGCGCCTGTGTCCTCCAGGGCTGATCATGTCAGCAGACACTGCTCAGCCCTGCAGTCTGGTGGCAGGTGGAGGAGCCCCGGGCCCCACAGCAGTTAAACCCATACCCCTCCACCTGTGGGGTGAGGGGTGGTCAGGCCCACAATTCCCATTCCAATCACCCCAGCATCTCCAAGAAAGGTTTCTTGGTATCTTGCCTAACTGATCATGTTAAGGGCTTTAGATTTTCCCTTTTGGGAAGTGCAGCCAAAACCAATCTTCATTAAGGCATAAAGCCTTCTCAGCTCCTTGATGCTGTTCAAATGGAAACAGGTTTAGCAAGGAGGGGGCATGGCAGCCCCTAGCTAATGGTTCCCAATAATCACTTCCTCTTCAAACGGCTGGCCGTGCTGAAGGTCCTTTAAAGGTGATGGGGTCACATAAGGTCAAGGACTTCTAGAGTGCTTGACAGCTAGAGCTTGAGGTACATAATGAGCCAAGGCTCACCCCAAAGATCCCCAAAAGAAATGCATAAAGAAGCTGAGAAACCTGGCTCTCTTCCTGCCCTTCACAGGCTCTCCCAGATGTGCCTGCTTCAACGGTTCAGCTCAGCTTCACCCCCTCCCCCCACCTCCTTCTCCTTCAAACTTCTGTATCGGGCTGCTCCACGAGCCTGGGGCCCCTGAGGTCACCTGCCTCCCCAGCCCCTTGCCCTGCTATGTTTTTCCTTGTCTGTCACCCATCACCTTCTGGTCACTCTGCCATTCACTCGTCCACTGCCACTCACCCTCACTGCCCACAGGGCACAGCCATGTGCCACAAACATGGAGCACAGTGCTTGGTGTAGAGAGGAGAGGTGCTTCTGGGGAGCTCCAGGCCGTCCTCCACCTCTGGCTGTGGAGTTCTGCCTGGTCAGGACCTAAATCTCTGAGCCTGGGCCATTGTGGGTGGAGTCCCTGAGCACAGGCTGGGCAGCCTCCTGCGCAGAGGCCACAGTGGCTGGGTCCACACAGCTGGCCCGTGTGTTGGTGCACTGTGCCCGTGTGTTATCACTTTCTTGGTGAATTATCTTAAGTGGCTTCTAAATCCCAAACTCACTTCCCAGATCACCTTCACGACTGTTAGGTTCTTTTTCTGTGGAGGGTGGTGTTTTCTGAGTGCAAGGACAGGGGTCATGGAGGTGAAGTGCAGGCGGGGAAGTGAGTGCTGGGAAGAGCACCTGCACCATGCGGACCTTCCAGGACCCTCCAGGGCCTCGTCATGCCTTGACTCACCTCAGCAGGGTGCTCGGGGAGGTCTCCGTCCACTCCCCTCTCTGGGCTGCCCCGCTAATTAAGAGACATGAGGACGGGCAGGGCAGACGCCCCCAGCTCTGGCCCCAGCCTGCCACTGCCCCTTACCTCATGAAGCCCAGGAACACCAGCAGGACGAGGCTGACCAGCCACCCAGCGGTAGCAAAGGCCTTGGGCATGGTGAGCGCCCCGGTGCCCACGATGAGGTTAAACATGTACACCAGCCCGACCTGGAACCAAGAAACGATATTCGAGCCTGGAAATGAACAGTTTGTCTTGCCCGGAGGACTGCCCTGGGTGACATCAGTGGAGACCTTCCCAGTGCTCCAAGGACAGGGAGACAGAGGACATCTGGGTGACAGGGAGCGGGGCTCTACAACCAGGTGCTGGGGCCCAAACACTCGGGCGACTAAGTGCCACAATCTGTGGGCTCTTTCCAGAATGTCTCCGAGTGTGGATTTCAGTCCTCTCTCTGCTGTCCTCGTGGCCACCCCCTCAGACTATTCAGAGCTGTGCCACAGACGCCAAGCCCTGAGGACAGGTGGGGTGCTCGGCACAGCATGGACACAGAATGCTGACCTCCAAGAAACTTCTCCAGACTGCTGGCCCGTGACTCTGCCTCCACCCTGCCAGTCCTTGCCACTGTCCTTTGGGACATCGATATTCATGCTTCCCTTACTCTAGCAACCCCCACCCCCACCAACTTCAGGGTTTAAAAACAAGACACAATTCACACGCCATAAAATCCACCCTTTAAAGCACGCAGCGCAGTGACTTCAGCAACACTCAGCTCTGTACAACCAGCACCCCAGCTGGCTCCTCGTCACCCCGCCCCTCATCATGTGCCCTCAGGGTGACCCATCTGGTCACTGACTCCAGGTTTCAAACAACTCTAACTCAGCACCTGGCTCTAGTTCCGTTAGTCATAACCATTTCTTTCCCCAAGATCTCAGCTGGGAAATTCCTTCCTGACACGAACCCCAGCTTTCCTACGGTGCTCTGCATGTGGTGCCCCAGCTTCTCCGCCTTCCCTCCTGGGTCTACACTGTGCACCCCAGCCTGTGCTGAGGCCGCCCCTGCTCTCCTCTACTCCCTGAGCCAGGGCTGCTGAAGCTCCCTGGACATGTTTTCTTTGAATCATTAGATCATCCCACAGCAAATGAGTGGCCCCTTCACCTGGGGGTCTGGTGACATCAGTTTCTGTCTTTCTCTCTCTGTCTTTTTTTCATGTGTGGTGCTGGGGATTGAACCCAGGGCCTTGTGCATGTGAGGCAAGCACTCTACCAACTGAGCTGTATCCCCAGCACAACTTTCTGTCTTTCTCAACGCAAGTTTCCTGGTGTTTCCCATAATGACTACCCCATAGCGCCACTCTCAAGCTCCCAGACCCATGGTCCCATCTCCCTCAGACGAGGGCTCCATCAACTATGCCGTGGAGGTGACTGAGGTCACCCAGTGATGCATGCTGCCAAAGCCTCTTTCCTAGTTCAAAAGATCACAGAGTCTGCCCCCTTCCTATCTGTCTCTGCCCCTCCAACCCCCGTACTAAGGATAGAACTCGGGGCACTGTATCACTGAGCTACATCCCCAGACTCCCCTATCCCTTTTTATTTTCAGACAGGGTCTCACTAAGTGCTGAGCTGGCCTCAAATTTGTGATCATCTTGCCTCGTGCCTCAGCCTCCCATCTCTGGGATTATAGGCATGCGCCACTGTGCCTGGCTCCTGCTGCCTTTGAGGAACATGTGTCATTACTCCTTGCTGAGGCACCAGGACCTCTGGGCTCATCCCAGCTTGGAACCTTCTGTTCCCACCAGCTCTTCTGTTCTGCCTACAAACTTTTGATATCTTTAAAAGGTGACTCTTACTTTGTTGATACCAAACTTGGGGGAAGGGCAGGCTTGCTCCTGTCTTCATTTCCAAGCTCCTGTCCTTGGTGCAGGAGCTTCCATCTCCAGCTCTCTTCCTTGCTTTTTTTGGTGGTACTAGGGATGGAGCCCAGGGGCACTTCACCACTGAAGCACATCTCTAGCCCTTTTTACTTTGAGACAGGGTATTGCCAACTTGCCCAGGTTGGCTCCGAACTTGCAATCCTCCTGCCTCAGCCTCTCAACTAGCTGGGATTCCAGCGTACGTCACCATGCCCGACCTTGAAACTGAAGCTTACCTGTCACCGAGGACCCTCTGGCCTTCCTGCCACAATACTGTCTGTTTCTTCTTCTCTCTGCACCCCTTTTCCTCAACAACTCAGCCCATCCCTCTGGCTTATCTCGAAGCTGGACAAAAGGAGACTGTTCTTGTGGTCCCTGCCTTCCTTCAGAGCTGCAGTCCAACTGCTGCCAGGCACCTCCACCTGGACATCCCAGAGTGGCCTTGGCCTCCTTCCTTCTCCTCATTCCCTGTTGCAACTGATTTTGCTCCTGAAGAGTGTTCTGTGGCTCCCTCTAGCCCGGCCCTTCACAATAGGCCCCTACTGGTCTTCCACCTGTTTTGGTGCTTTTAAAAAGACAAACATCTCCTCTCTGGGAAGCCCCACCCACCTCTCATTTTCACTTCCCATTCTTTGCAAGATGAACTTTTCTACAGCCTAAGATTAAAAAAAAAAAAAAAAAAGCATGAAGAAACACAGTGATTGTCAACTACTACCTTAGGGCCCTTGGCTCAGGGGGAAGTGATTGGGTTGGGCAGTGGTTAGAGAGGGTCGGGCTTTCCAGCAGGTGTCAAATGGACACCTGAGTACTGGACAAGTGAGTAGATGTCCCGCTGAGAGCAAAGAGCTCTGCCCATAGTATCTTTATCCTTGGCACAGGGTATCATGCTCTCTTGGGCCTCCCTGCCCTGCACTTTGGGCTCAGCCCCTGGGGCCCGTGCAAATGCTACTTACACCTCCACGCCCTTCCCAGTTGCCTAAGCTCATCTTGCTTCCCACCTTTGCATCCTGGAGCATAAGCCTTCTTACATCTGGTCTTGGCTTTCAGGCGTGGTGTGTTCACCTCTTCCCCTTCCCCGTTATTAAACCCAAGGCTGTGCTCCCTTCTCTGCATTCTCAGGGGGCCTGAAACAGCCCGGAGACAGGAGCTCAGCCGATTTCACAGGACCCTGCTCAGGTTATCTGGACATGACATTTCTTTACTGGCTTTCAGAACAGCAAGTTCCAGCTTCTCACAAGCGACTATGAATGTCTATAACAAGCCAATTTTTTTTTAACTTTTTCTGAGGTCCATTTCATCACTGGCACTCTTGGGTCTCTGTGTACTGGGGGCATGAGTCACCCAGCTAGCTCAGTTCTGCTTATTCATTCACGTATTCAATAAATACCAACAGCCTTCTTTGGGCCAGGCCCTGTGCCGGGAGCTGGGAATACAACCAAACAAGACACACACGGAGCTACATCCTCAGGAGGAGAAGAAAACAGACAGTGATCAGAGCCCAAGAGAAGCTTAAAGAAAAGAAAAAGGGGGAGCCAGTATGGTGGCGCATGCTTGTAATCCCAGCACTTTGGGAGGCTGAGACAGGGGAATCGCAAGTTAAAAGCCAGCCTCAGCAATGGCGAGGCGCTAAGAAGCTCAGTGAGACTCTGTCTCTACATAAAACACAAAATAGGGCTGGGGATGTTGCTCAGTGGTTGAGTGCCCCTGAGTTCAATCCCCAGTACCAAAAAAAAAAAAAAAAAAAAAAAGAATCAGGGGGTTGTGACAAGAAATAATGGGAAAGAACTTGAAATAGAGAGTGCTCAAGGAAATCTCTGTGATGACATTTAAGTCAGGACAGGAAGGATGAGATGGCACCACCCAGGCAACGGCCAGAGAGCCTCCCAGGTACAACGGCCTAAGGCAGGAACGAAGTGAGGATGTTCCAGAAGGCCAGTGGCTAAGGCACAGCAAGCCAGGCAGTGGAGGGCTGGAGGAGGCAGGAGTGAGATTGAGCAGCCCTTTGGAGGAGATGAGGGTTCATGTTTCAGGGAGTTCAAGACAGGACACTGACAGAACTGACCCCAGTGACCACCAAGCACCCGAACCCCGGGCTCTGCTTCCCACTCAGCAGTTCTTAATTCCAGAACTGCGCCAAGGTCTTTCAATGGCCTCCCCTGACAGCTGCTGAAGGACACAGAAGGGCAAGTATGTATAAGCACTCACTACCAAGGGACAAAAGCCTCATTTCTTTCGGGAAATGGTCCTGGTGATGAAAATAAAGAGAAGGCAAGAAGCTTAAGAAAAATAAAGGTACTTAGGCAAAAATTCTATGGGGAAATTAGTAGTATAAGAGGCATTTCTAATTTCAGGAATGCTTGAAGGTCTTGGCATGGAAAAGTTCAAAGGCCTATCATAGGTCGCGGTTTCTCAGCCTGGGCACTGTTGATATTTGGGGGCCAGACAATTCTTTGTGATGGGGGCCTGTCCTGCATTGTAGGGTGTTTAGCAGCACCCCTGGCCTCTGTCCACTAGTTGCCAGTGAACTGCTCCCTGCTGCCCCAAGCAACAGCATCTTAAAAATCAAAAGTGTCTCCAGACATTGTTAAATGTCCTCTGGGGGCAAGATCACCACCACCTGAAAACCACTGCTTTAAGACAGGCACTATGGGGCCAGGATTGTAGCAAAGTGGTAGAACACTTGCCTAGCATGTGTGAGGCACTGGGTTCGACTCTCAGCACCACATAAAAATAAATAAAATAGGGGCTGGGGCTGTAGCTCAGTGGTAGAGCGCTTGCGTGAGGCACTGGGTTCGATCCTCAGCATCACATATAAATAATAAATGAATAAAATAAAGATCCATCAACAACTAAAAAATATTAAAAAAATAAATAAAAAAAATAAAGGTCCATCAACAACTAAAAAAAAGACAGGCACAATGACACAAACATGTGCCCAACAGAGACTTCAGATAACCCTCAACGAAAAAAAGCTTTAACAACTTTATAAGCAGTTGATTAGGGATAAACCATCTGTTGTTAGGCAGAAAAGGTTAGTCATGTTGGTTTTGCTTTGTTGCTATTTTCTAGTTGTAAAGAAGCCACTGTGAGCCTCACAGGGGCTCAGGTGACCCTGCAGGGTAGTGTTGGACTTCTTCGCCTCAGAGGACTGCAGCAGCCCTGGTCAGCATTAACTCTGAGCTGAACCACAGGCCAGGTCAAGAGGACTCGTTGGGAAGAAGGAAGAGGAAGAAGATATTTTCTTCTGGTGGTCATGTGACAGTTCTGTGGGGCCACTTCCTGGGAAGAGTGGCAGGAAGCAGAGGAATAAGGTCCTACACAGTCCCCACAGACGAGAACGACAGAAGCAGGGGAAACTGAGTTGCCTCCATCCTGACTCTTCCTCAGTGGCTGAACTGGAGAAGGCACAGACCCTACTCCCTGGAGGCTGACCCGGCCCCTGTGCTTTAGGCAGCTCAGTCTCACCGCCTGTCTCACGGCCAGCCCAGAAGCTTCGCCTGTCCCATGCAGGAGGCAGTGGTCGCCAAGGTCTTTCAATGGCCTCCCCTTCTCTAACAGCTGCTGAAGGACACAGAAGGGCAAGTATGTATAAGCACCCACTAGGATTTCAGGCTGGGAGACCAGAAGCTTCTTCAAAAGCAAGAGCAATGATCTTCAGCCGGAACCAGCCAGCAGAGGCGTCCTCAGTAGCTACCTTACTCTCAGGCACGATCCACTTGGTCCTGTATTCTGATCTCATAACTACCACTTCATCCTGAGCCATTCCTGGTACCACCAAATGGGGAAACAGACACATTTGTCCTGAGATCACTCATGATGACATGTACAGGGCTGAATCATGTTCTTGTGTCCAGCACTGTCTTTGAGAAAGTGTGGCACCTAAGCCTCCTGGGAAGCTTGGCTCTCTGTTATAAACATTTTAAGCAAAATAAGTCAAGCTAAAGAAACCATCTACTGCTGAAGGAGAAAAGAACTCACAATGGAGTGAGGCAATGCAGAGCTAAAGAGAGGCTTTGCCTTGGCAACGACCATGGACTGATGTACATTTATGAACCATGTGCCCAATATCTTGGTCTCCTAAGGCAGCCAGAGCAGGGTCTTGCCCACACTGTGCTGAACTGGGGCTTGCAGGGGCTTCAGAGCAGCTTAGGCAGGAAAGTTAGTTACATAGCTTATTTAGGTTCAGTGGATGATAAACCCTTCTTCCGGTCTCACAGGGGATCAAGACTCATTCTCCCAGCATGGTGAATGAAGAAAGCCTTTGGAAGGCATCTTCTCCCTCTAAACCCTAACCACTGCTGCCTGGTTACCACCACCTCACTCTGCCCAGCTTTTCCTGACCCCTCTCTTCACTGTTAGGATAAAAAAACATGGATTTATGGCAACTGGCCAGAGTTTGACCTCAGAGAAAGACTGAATGAAATAAAACCCATGGGGAATAGAAGAAAAGGAAAAAATGCAGAGCCCCCTGAAGCTTGCAGGCTTAACAATCTCATCTCCTATGGGGACATGCTGGCAAATGAGATGAGTACTAGAACTGGAGACACAAGAAATAGAGGCATATCAAAGGGTCTTCTTTCCAGAACTCCCTTACGGAAATGACTAATTTCTCCATCTCTAGGTTCATAGACATTGTAAGAAAAAGCAGGGACTGTGGTGATTTTTAGGGATAGCATGGTCATTTCACTGCTGACATAGGAAACTGGGAGCCTTTAAGTGATTCCACAAATGAGAGGGACACTATTCATTCTATCCCAGGTTTCACAGAAGACTTCCCCAGGTAAATTATGGAGGTGAAGGAGGTTTTTCATGGCTACGTAAGATGCAACAGGAAGACCCTGAAGGGAGGAAAATTTCTTCTGCCTGCCGTCAGAGATGCTTCCTTACCTATCACACTATGAGGTTAGTGTCTGTGACCTTAGCAGAAATAGAGGAGGGTTCCTCAGGCTAGAAAGGTGGCTGCAAAGCAGCTATGTAAGGCAAGTAAGCTGTAGAAAGAAGGCTCTGGATACTTAGGGCAGTGCTGCTTTTCCCCAGGATACTTCATAGTAACACATGAGTCAACTGTCTGATTATTCAAATGACTGTCTCCCAGCTCCAGGCAAGATGGTTCTGTGATGTAATGACGATGACCAGTTGGATATTACAGTAGAGAAGATAAACTGAGTGTGTGTGTGGGGGAGTGGGGGTGGAATGAGGGGTAATGCAGTCTCAAGACAGGGAGAAATCAATCATTCTAATTGCCCTAATTGCAGACTCCACCAGGCTACAACTGGAAGACTCTGCATTTTGATGCCTTTCGCCATCCAAGACCATAAAAGTTGTGCAATTTAAAATTCATCTAAAGACCAAAGCAGTTTCAACCTGCTGAGATGAGTACAACTTCAAGTCAACAGCTGTCAAGCACAGTCCACCTGAAGAATAGCACCAAATGTAAGTCGTGGCAGCCCTGAGATAAATATTATAAAAAGTTAGCAAGTCTGTTTTGTTCAGCTTGACACTCTCTGAGAAGCATCTAAAAGGGAAAAACCATGACTCATATCCTGAGACATGACAGCAGCAATGTGGCTCTGCCACATCAAGTTCCCATTGTATTTTCACCAGAGTCTATTTAAACCAGGGCTATCAGGAGGACAGTTCACAGGAAGCAGTGGGCTTGTCTAGAGGCCAGGAGTACTGCAGTGAGCAAAACAGATTCTAAAGGTAAAACTCACATAGGGAGAATAGAGCTCCCCGGTCTCTGTGATTTCACCCGCCATCTCCAAAAACGTTAGGAAGGAAGGGCAGTAGAGGTTCCTTCAGCGCAGGGCAGTGGCTGCTGCAGCTCCCTAAGACAAAAGAGTGCGTTTCAGCTTTCTGTGGGGACAACACACGGTTGGGGAAAGGTTTGCAGCTGCTCCCTTCCCACCTCTTGTCCTTTTATCAGTAACACTTATCTAAGACTTAAGTATCTGTCACAAGACTCAGCCTGGGAGAGAAGGGTTTCTTTGGTCAGAGGAAACCCAGGTAGTTGCTTCTAATTCCCCCTTTGCTACTCAGGGGACTACTCCATGCATGCATATTGCTTGGATTCCACTGATTTACGGGGCCTAAGAAGCCACTGAGTCTCACCCACCAACAGAGTTCTTTACACCCTCAGGGATGCTGATGCCCACTTAATTCCGGAACTGTGAGCTCACTACCACCCAGGGCAGCCCACAGAACTGTTTGCTACCTTCGCCTATGGCTGGGAGCTGCAGCTTTCCTAGGTCGCCCGTCCAACACAACTTCCTGTCCCAAAGCCTCTCTTGCTGTTCTCTCTCTCTTTTTTTTAACGGGGGCGCCACTCCCCACCCCTCCACCAGCCATTCTGCCCTGCTTTAGTGTTCCGCATCCTCAAGCCTCCCTCCCTTCTCAAGTACCCCGCTCCGAGCCTCTCCTTTGCCCTCCCTCTTGGAGGAGCCCCAAGTCTAGCTCCCCCTCCATCCCATCACACCCTCACCCCTGGTCCGACACCTGCGGCACAGCTCCTTCCAGGCTGGCGCTGCAGCCGCCTCCGGCCCCAGGGCTGCTGCCAGCGCCAGCTGTCCTGCACCAGCGCCCACAGCACGCATGCGTCGGCTCTCGAGCCCACCTTCCCAGCGCGCGCCTCGGGCGGGGCGCACAGCGCTGATTGGGCGTCTCGTGGGGGCGGGGCCGGAATTGGGCTTGGCGGCTGCCGTCTGCGTGGCGGAAGTGGGAAGTGCGTTTCCCCACGCATGCGGGGTGACGGCCGCCGGCAGGGCGGGGAAGCGTGGCCACTTCGGAGAGGCAGATTACCGGTGGGGCTAGGGACGCTTTCGTCGGCGGGGAATGGGTGTGAGCTTGGCAGTTCCTGGCCCAGGTGGCTGGAGAGCGGAGGAGAGGAGCCTGTAGCGCCACGCAGAGGGGAGGGGCCTGAAAACAGAGTGGCTGGGAGGCCGGGCTGGGGGCGGAGAAGAGGGAGGGTTGGAGCCCCTTGGCTTGGACCCTGGAGGGAGGAGATGGGAAGGTTGAAGGCAGCGCTGAAAGTTGATTCTGGGCTGGAGTCTCTGGACTGGGGCAGGTAATGGGAGCATTGAGGATGAATCTTGATTTGGTCCTTCGGTTTGATGGATCAAAGTGCTGGGAGGTCGACGGAAGGGACCGGCAGGAATGGCAGCCCACGCTTAGCCCTTGAGATACGAGCCAAAGTTGTTTAATTCTTAACCAAATCGGTTTGCTTTCTTGCAAGACGTTTGAGAGTCGGTGTTCTCTGAAGTGTTTGGAAAGAAAGGACAGGAGGCCCTTTTGTCAGTTTAGCCCACCCCAGTAGGAGAGCCTCGGCTCACACCACAAATGGGAAGAAACTCCGAGTTCTTAAATCTTTGCTGTGCCCTGCCTGCAGGCTTCCACCATGAAGTTGAATCAGAACACCTTGTTGCTGGGGAAGAAGGTGGTCCTGGTGCCCTACACCTCAGAGCACGTGCCTAGGTAACTTACCTGGGGTGCAGTTTAGCTCCAGGGAGGGTCGAGTGAGTAAACTCTCCGCGACACAGCAAGGAGGTCTTCCTTAGCCCCAATCCCTCAGGCTGTAGCTCCTGGGAAGAAATTTTGGTTGTGAGAAATAATTACAGGAAAAAAAAAAAGCTGAAGTGGAAGACTATGACTCCCTGGAAGAAGTCGCCCATTCCCGTTTTTCTCATGTGTGTAAGAAGGAAAAAGTGTCGTTTCATCCAGTTGTAAACTAGTGATATTCCATGGTATCTGTGAATATGCTCAGTGCTTGGAGAGAACATATACTCGTCCTAAAACACTCAGCTGATTGGTTATTTCCTTGTCTTGAAAAGCCAGTATGGACTCTTATGGAAGCAGTTGGCAAATGTCTAGTAGATTGGGAAAGTGGTGGTATAGGGGGGTGTCCTCTACTTGTAGTTTTCCTTGGGGGGGGGTCCCTGCTGCCCTGCTTTTATAAGGATCTCTCCACCCATTTTTTTTTTTACTAAAGTCAGTTTGCCATATACTTCCCCTTAGGAATTTGAGGAATGTTTGGCTTCAAACTGCTCTTCTGCAGTGATTCCTCAGGCAGGATGTGAAGCTGGACAGATAGAACTTTCCCCTCTTGCTGTTCTCTTGTAATGCTGGACTGCCTTGGGACTTCTCTCTGCGGCTCTCTTAACTCTTTGGGTCTTGTATGAGCCCTGTGTTAGCCCTGTGGGGCCCTGCTTCCTACCATCCACTTCTTTACCTTATAAAATGTCAGACCCATGCCTCTGAATTAGCTCTATGTGTCTAATGCCATCCCCTTGTCCCTGCAGGTACCACGAGTGGATGAAATCAGAGGAACTGCAGCGTTTGACAGCCTCAGAGCCGCTGACCCTGGAGCAGGAGTGTGCTATGCAGCGCAGCTGGCGGGAAGATGCAGACAGTGAGGAGCGCAGCCCCAGCCCACATAGTGGAGGGGCTGACTCCAGAGGCAGTCTCCAAGTTCCCTCCCTTTCTCACCTCCAGCCAGTTCTGCTGGGGCCACAAGAACATTATGAAAAGCCCAAAAGATACTTGACACCACCTGGGGCTGGGCCTGTGGCTGATGCTTCTGCCCTCTTCCCCACTCATTGTACCAGGCTTGGAAGGATTTAGAGGAAGGAAAGCATTTTGGGCTCTACCTGTGAATTTAGACCCTGTCGTCATGTCCTTCATAACAGCCTAGTGTGGTCACTGCCTCCTGGGTCCCCTGCTCTTGTAGCATACAGTCGCTGTTCGGACAAGGCTGTCTTTCTATAATGATTGAAGGCAGACTTGGACTTTTGTAATGAGCTGAAGGGAGCTCTGTGCCCCTTTTCTCCTCCGAGGCTCAGGGGCAATGGTGTTCTGTAGTTCTCCAGCTTGGGCATGAACACTGTCCTCCCCTCTCTTTGGGGAAGGTGGGGATAACCCTTTAACCTTCCCCTTAGAGTGCACCTTCATTGTGTTGGATGCCGAGAAGTGGAAGGCCCAGCCAGTCCCCAATGAAGAGAGCTGCATGGCAGGAGATGTGAACCTCTTCCTCACTGATCTCGAAGACCCTACCCTGGGGGAGATTGAAGTCATGATTGCAGGTTTGTTCCACCTGGCTCTCATATCCGCCCCGAACCAGAAGCCTGCTGAGCTGCTCAGGACACTCTGGGAGCTCAGTTGGTGAGCTAGTACCTGGCTAGGGTGGTTTGCCCCCTGCTTTGTCACTTTGTTCCTTATGCTTCAGTGTGAACCTTTGGTTTTAGATTTCCAAAACTGCCCCTTCCATAGGGTAGGTGGGGGACCCTTCAAAATAATCCATCTTCTCTGAAGCGTGCTGCCATGCTATAGGAGTTCAGCTCCTGTTTCTGTGATATTGGTTCTCAGCTCCCCCTAGGGGCCCCTGACCATCCCTTCACCTTTATGGCAGTGTACTGAGGTGAAGGGTCAACTTTGGTGTCAGACTGTGATGCCCCCTCCGTATTTTTTCCTAATGCAGAACAGTAGCGGTGGCCCCACCCTGAGTGGGAGCATTCAGTGAGCACAGCAGGTGGCTGGTGTGCACACTGGAGCCAGGCCTAGTGCTGCCTGCTGTGCCACTCTTTCTTCCAGAGCCCAGCTGTAGGCGCCAGGGTTTCGGCACTGAGGCTGCTCTTCTGATGATGTCTTATGGTAAGGAATTCTAAGTGGCTTGTGTGGGGACAAGTGGCCAGGCCCCAGCTGAGCTTTCTTCAGGCTTGAGGGTTGGTGGGCAGGTGACAAGAGCTTCCACTGCAAACAGGCCCAGCAGGGCAGGGGTGTTAGCAAGGGGGCGTCATTGCTCTTCTCTTCTCTCTGATCCTCTGGAGGAGTGACTAAACTAGGTCTGACCAAGTTTGAGGCTAAAATCGGTCAAGAAAATGAACCCAGCATCCGGATGTTCCAGAAACTTCATTTCAAGCAAGTAAGGATGTCAGTGGGCAGGCCTCAGTCTGGGGTGGTCATGCTGGAACTTGTGGCTTAACTTGGCATGTCCTGCTCTCTGGCTCACACAGGTGGCTGTGAGCAGCATCTTTCAGGAGGTGACGCTCAGACTGACAGTGAATGAGGCTGAGCGGCAGTGGCTTCTGGAGCAGACCAGCCACGTGGAAGAGAAGCCCTACAGAGAAGGGTCAGCAGAGCCCCACTGACAGCCAGGCCTCTTGGGCAGCCACTGGGGCCGCCCACTCCAGAGGCCAGAGCTCTGCAAGGGACAGAAATGTACAGTGCCTTCCATCCGGCTCCAAGCCAGAAATCACCTTTTGGAGCCCTTCAGAGTCAGGCCAGGCATGGCAGTGGCCAAACAGACTCATTTCCCATCCTGGCCATACTGACATGGACTCTCACTCCCTTGGAGTGGGTGGCAGGAATCCACTGAAAGGTCAGGGTGGAGGTGGGAGCTGGAGGGCCCTGGAGAACTCACCCCTTCCAGGCCAGAGGTGCCACCCTAGGGTCTGGTTTGCTTCCCTTGTTTTCTCGTTTGGCTTGCGGAAAAGATCTCCCAGGAGCCCAGTCTCAGTGCCTGTTCTATGTGAGAGGGGCAGCTCTGTCCTTGGCTGTCAACAGCAGCAGGCCAGTGTGACCATGAGATTTGACCTGGAAGGGCAGGGGACTTGGCGAGGAATGGCCCAGCCCCTCCACCTAGTTTTTGCTTTTACCTTGTTTGGAGCCAAACAGCTCTGGCTGTGTTATTTTGGGGTAGAGCTCCTTGTGGCTAGAGAACAACCGTTGATGGAAGTTTGGAGGCTGCTGCTCAGCTGCTGGGGCTGTGGATGGTCGCTTGGAGAGGACATGGCAGGCAGGCCATCTCGCGGGCTGTCCCTCCTGCTCCTCACCCTTTGCCCAGCGGGGCCACTGCACCTGGCTTGGCCACGAGGGGGCAGCAGAGGCACAGGTTCAAGATGGCCAAACTGCTGGCAATAGCCGCTCCTAAGGGAGAGCTGCAGGGAGAGCTGCGCTAGGTCCTCACCTGGGGGAAGCAGGGGAGAAACCCCTTCAGTCCTGTCTCTTGATGACAGGACATCAAGAGAGGCCAAGCATGTTTCTATAACACAACCATTGGTTGGGCACAGTGGTGCCCACCTGTAATCCCAGTGACCCGAGAGGCCGAGGCAGGAGGATCACAATTTCAAAGGCAGTCTCTGCAACTTAGCGAGGCTCTAGGCAACTTAGTGAGACCCGGTTCAAAAAATAAAAAAAGTGTGCAGTCCAGTGGTAAAGTGCCCCTGAGTTAAATCCCCAGTACCAATCACACATATACCCCCCCAACACACGGCCACAGAAGGCAGAGTGCAGGACATTTGCAGGGGAAACTCTTCTGGGTCGTTCAGCCACCTTGGTTCATCTCTCTCTCTCTTTTTTAATATTCTTTTAAGTTGTAGATGGACACAATATATTTATTTTTATGTGGTGCTGAGGATTGAACCCAGTGCCTCAGGCATGCAAGGCAAGCGCTCTACCACTGAGCCACAATCCCAGCCCCCACCTTGGTTCACCTCTTGACTACAGCTGAAACACTGGGGAATCTAAAGTGAAAGACCTGCTTGTTAGGGCTTTGTACTCTGCCCCTGCCCCTTGGTAACATTTCCCTTAGAGCCACCTGTCCCTATCTCAAACTTAATCAGTCAAAGGTCCCCCAGGGTTTCTCCACCCAGCAAGTGAGGTAGGGAGGGGCCCTCCATGCCCTGTGGGGCTGTCCCTAGGCCTGCTTCACCTGCAAGGGGGCCTCCACCAGAGGTCAAGAGGGTGGAGGCAAGGGTGGGGTGGGACAAACCAGACCTAACTGAGCAGAGCATAGGACAGTGGGTGCTGTGATGAGGGAGACGAGATGACCAGATAGTGACCCGCCCTCTTCTCAACCCCCAGGGCACCACAGTTCCCCTCCCTTATCTGCCTCTTCCTAACCTGTTGCCCTTGGTCCAGGAACCTGGTTCTTAGTGGGCTCCCTAAAGGTGGGGTAGAAAAAGTCCCCAGGGCCAACTTTACCTGCTCTTGGAGCAACTGCCCTGGGACCTGCGAGCCCTGCAGCTTCAGCTCTCACAGGTCACCCTGGGCAGACTTCCAGGATGTGGCCTCAGGTGGTAGAGGCAGAAGGGACCTAAGCCTCTTGCACAGGAGCAGGGCATTTTGCCCTTGGAAAGTCCCTGCCATCCCACCTTGCTTCACAGCCTGTCCCGGGGCTCAGTGGACCGGTTTGTTTTCTCCCAGTGCTGGACAGCAGCCCTCCAATCAGGTCAGTGGCCAGATAAGATAGAGTATCTGGCACCGGCTCAGCCTGCTCCCAGGAATCCTGCACCTCACTGGCTTTGGACAGAGTCAAAGCGAACCTTAGCTCACCAAGCTGGGCTCCATTCTAGGCTTCATGCTTTTTTTTTCCCTGAGATGGGGTCTTGCCAAGTTTCTTAGGGCCTTGCTAAGTTGCTGGCCTTGAAGTTGAGATCCTTCTGCCTCAGCCTCTTTGAGTCACTTGGATTACAGGTGTGCACCACTATGTCCAGTCTAGGCTTCACACTTGCAGGGCCCTTGGAACCAGTGGAGCCTCTTAGAGCACCTGGCTCTCAGCTCCCACCTCACAACTGTCCCTATTGCATAGGGGCCACACATGGAGGGCACACTGCGAGGAGCTAAGCATACTAGAATGGGTCTTGCTCCCCACAGTTCTTCCTCCAGCCACCAATTCTTCCTCCAGCAGTACCCTACCCTCTCAGCCAAGACAACCTGGGAATGCTTGCTTGCTATTTCCCACCCTCCACTTAGGAGGAGGACAAGGCTCCCAAAGGAAGACGCAGAGGCTGACGCGGTTTGGAGAAATCAGCTGAATTTTGGAAGGAGTCTCCTTACAGTGGTGATGCCTGGCTCAGGGATAGGCAGTGGGCAGCCAAGCCCTCCCCAGGCTGCCTAGGTGTGTGGGGGGGACAGGGGGCACAAAAATTTAAGGCTGAGGCTACTGCCACGTCCCAGATGCAACAACCAGGAAAATCATGAGAATCAAAGAAACAAAAATCCCTCTAAACTCTGCAATACTGTGCTCTTAAAAAAAAAAAAAAATTCAAATGAACCAAAGATGCCCAAGCGGCAGCTCCCAGGATGGGTGTCCTGTCCACTGTGAGCAGGGGCTGCTACAGTCAGCTTCCTGCTCGGCCCTAGACACAGCCACCACATGGGATCATGGAGGATGCCCTCTGGCCTGGCTCCACAGTCCTTGCTTGGCATGGGTACCAGTGATGTCCCAGGCAAGGGGGCAACTGGTAGGATGAAGCCCTCAGGAGGGGGAGACAGAATCTGCTCTGATTGGAACAGGACAGGAAAACAGTCGCCTTCCCTACGGTCAGGGAAAAACAGTTTCTAGGGAAATCAGATTCATCAAGGGAGATGCTGGTACTGATTTGAGCGTCGATTGGTGGGCAGTTGGGGAGTGGGTAGGGAGGAGGGTGGGTGGGGGCTGGCAGCTGGTGCACAGGTGCTCAGAGGTTGCTGAAGAGTTCATTTTTCTTGCTCCAGTCCATCTGTGGGGCCCGCTTGCTGCTGCGCTTCTGGTGGGCCCTCTCTTTGGCCACGGCCAGGGAGATGTTGAAGTCCAAGATGGGGTCAGAGGAGGAGGTAGAGGAGGGCTCTGTGGAGTCCTGTTTCTTGGGGCTGTCTTGGGAGTTTAGCTGTACAGAGGAGTAGGGGAAAGAAAGTGGGCAGTCAGTGCCGGGTAAGGCTCCCTAGTCCTCACCCTTGGGGCCATGCCCAGGGGAAGCCAGGTCACAAGAACAGAGTGCGCCTCAGCATGTGACCTCAAAGGCAGTGTGTTGTGCCAGGAGCCAGAGTGGCCTGGGAATCGGCTTCTGTTAACCCAGTTGCCAACCCCCGCCAGGCCGGCCCTACCTCCTCACTGGTATCGCTGGAGGTGGATCTTGCCAGGGCTGGCCTGGGGCTCTCCGAGGCTGTCTCGGCCAGGGTTTCACGACTGTTCTCCTGGCATAGGAAGGAAGGTGTGGGGGTTGGCAGGCAATGGCACGGGAAACTCCTGATCAGAGAAGCTGGGAGTCTCAGTCTGAGAAGCACCGCTCAGGCCTTGGCCATCAGCCCAGACTCCAGCTTTACATTTTTACATTCCTTAAAGGATCAGGGCAGCCTGGTTCATCCATCACCTGGGTGAGTGGGTGAGTCACAGCCCAAGGTGGGCTTAGTGAACTGCTCTCTCCCTCCTCCCCAATATGGGTTTGGGCACTGACTTGCCTTTGGGCCAGTGACCCTGAGGGATTTCTTGGGAGTGTGGGGATACCAGGACCCTCTCTATGTGATATGGGGGACATGTGTACCACTTCCTGGGCCTTCTGTGGCCCCTCCAAACTTTAACCCCAAAGCAGTGATGCAGGGTCTTGAAGGAGTAGGATAACTGGACAGTTACTGACCCACAGACAGGGTAACAGAAGGTTCAGGCCTGGGCCTGCCCTCTGTAGGACCCCAGGCAGGATCCCCTGAGTAAGACTTTAAGCAGATTTTGTAAGTTCCTCTTTGTGGCTTGCCTGAGTTGGCTGTCTTGGAGTGAAGGCTTTGGCCAGGGCGTCAGCTTGGCGTTCAGCCCCTTCCTGGGTCCCTCCGTGGCTTCAGCTGGCGCCCAGCCTGCCATTCCTTCCCCAACCTCACCCCCTTCCCTCTGCTTGGGAGGAGGGGCTTTGTTCTTCCAACCCAGGCTGGAAGTAGCAGGGTTGGCAGCGTGTGGCCAGACACTGGAGCTCTGTTCTTGGGGGGAAGAATGGTCTCTTCTGTATGGTGGAGAATTGGAAGTGGAGGCCTGTCACCCAGGATGGCAGGCTGCAGAGGGGCCCCGCCAGAACTCTCCTGCGTGCCAGCTTTGGCCCTCAGCAGGGGTGAAGGGTACACTGGCACTTTCATAGCATGGAGTTCAGGAAGGAGCTGGAACCGGGCCCTGAGGTTGCAGCCCACCCCTAATGGCTGTCCTCCCAGCCACTTTCTGACCTGCCCCTGCACCTCTGGGGTTGAAAGCCAGAGAGGTAGTTAGGGGACTACGCTTACCTTCTGTATCTCCCCATTGGTGAAGGGCTCAGGCAAAGGACCTAGGTGACAGAGAGAGTACAGGTGAGTCCAAAAGCTCTGGGTGAGTGGTAGAGGCCAGGGCTGCCATGCGGCAGCAGATCATCAGATCCTGGGTCCGAGGTTGGTGGTTAAAAATTTTTGAGTGCAACCCCATTATAAGATCATTTGACATTTTAATGACCCAGTATATACAAAGATTGTATGTCCAAAGTGTCACAGAACAATACTTACCTTTACTGCAGTGTGATGCTCTTTGACATTGTCTGTTACTTTTTTTTTTTTGGTACTGGGGATAGAACTCAGGGGCACTCGACCACGGAGCCACATCCCCGGCCCTATTTTGTGTTTTATGTAGAGACAGGGTCTCACTGAGGTGCTTAGCGCCTCGCCATTGCTGAGGCTGGCTTTGAACTTGCGATTCTCCTGTCTCAGCCTCCCTAAGTGCTGGGATTACAGGCTTGAGCCATCGTGCCCGGCTTGTCTGTTACATTTTACTAAATAAATGTGTCGGTCCCTACCTGTGAAACTGATCTATGGACCCTCAGCTGTTTGAAAAACACTGTCTCCGATGGGGTGAAGTTCTAGATGGACTGCCTGATTCCTGCCTGGGGAGCCTGGTAAGCACAGGTCCCTGAGCCTCACCATCCTTCACCTGCATCCAGGTGGTGGTGAAACACAGCAGGATTGGCCACACCCAGAGTATGTTTAGCACCTGCCTCTGCTGAGGAAAGAAACCCAGCTCCTACTTGCCATCTGGAAATGAGGGGACAAGAAGGCTCAAGAGCAGTGTCTTCCCCATCAGCCAGTAGGAAACCTGGTGGTGACAGGAGGGGTCAGAGGGAGAGAAGTGGGGCCTGGGATCACCCCTGACATGGCTTCAAGGGGGTGGGGTGCTGTCTCCTTCCAGGGACTCAGCAACCTGGGTGGGTTTCTTCTGAACTCCTAGCTGATGAATCTTTTCCCTTGTCCCTGGTCTAGGCCGGGTACAGCCACGCTCAGTCCTTTTGATACCCTCAGGCGGCCCATTTGATACCTAGGGCAGGGCAATTCTAGGACACTCACTCTGCCTCCCTCCAGGCTTCTCCCTCCCAGGTCTTCTGGCCAGAGGCTGTAATCTCCTGGCCAGGGAGACAAACAGAAAAGTGAGGACTGTCCCAGGGTGAGGGAGGTGGAGGTGGCGGGATGGCATCTGAGGAACTGAATATAATTCAGATTTCAGCTGTGTTCTCATACCAGGTCCCCAAGAGCAAGGCTGGGGTTTCTCTGGGCTTCAGTCTCCTCCTAATTGAGAAATTACCTGAGTGACCTGGTTTCTGTAAGCTTGGGAGACAAAGGGATTATCCCACCTCCCATGCCCAGAGGCTGCAAGGGACTTCCAGGAGCCCTGAGACCCTGGATAGAGGTGGAGGGAGATACAGCCCCTCCAGCTAGGCATCTGAGTCAGGTGGACCCCACTCCTATAAATATAGCCCTGATCCTCAGGCAAGCCCCACCCACTGCAAAGTCCAAAGAGGCTCCACCCTCAGGGTGGCCCAGCGGGCACCCCCCCCCAGACCCATCTTCCCAGGGACAAAGTCCACAGAAGAAGGGGAGGCTACTTAACCCCTCCCTGCCCTAGTTCAGCAGCCCTGTACCCTTTGGCCTGGCTTGGGCAGGGGGAGGTGCCAGGCTCAGCAGGGTGAAGGTGGGGGAAGGAGAAGGCAGGGGCCCAGGAACCTAAGGGGGACCCACTGCTCTCCAGAGCCAGCAAGCCTGTTTCCAAGACAACCTGACAGAAGGGAGGTCAGAAGCGGGTGGGGAGGCACTGGGCTCCTGTCAGGGACTCTGATCTGCCCAGCAAAGGCTGGAGGCTGCCCCAGTTAACCCTTTCCTCGCCCTGCCCTGAGAACTTGCTGGGGACAGGGGACAAGGGCTCAGGTCATTCTTTGGTGCTGTGGCTGCAGCTGGGGAGCCAGAAGCTGTGCCATTTCTCACCTGCTAGCTGACCTCTTCACGGGCCATCTTCAGACACCCACTGCCCGCCCATCTCACGTCCTTTCCCTACACAGGGCCCCTCTCTCTGCCAACCCACGCTGCTGGGCCTTCCCTGAAGGAGGCGGCGGCGGCATCAAAGCCCACCCTTCACCACTGGCCACATCCCCGACTTAGGGGCACACGTTGGGCTGCACACCCTGCTCACCATTCAGATGCTCCTTAGATGGGATCACTTTGCACTTTTTGAAGAACTCATCAGTTTCCTTGTCTACCACCAGCAGCTTGGTCTCATCCCCTCCAGCCTTGATGGCAGCCACCACGTCCCCATGTTGTTTGCCCTCCATGCAGACCCCATTCACCTGCAGAGTGAGGGTTGTCAGCACAGGTCTTACTTCTAGGGCAGGTGGGGAAGGTCCCACCTGTGGATACCGTGCCCCCACGTCTGTGCAGTCCTGAGGTAGGCCAGTGGTTCTAGGGCTGGACAGTCAGCTTGGAGGCAGGACACACGGGAAGAGCCAAAGAAAATACCCAGACAAGACTAAACAAACACAGCTGTGAGACAGGACGGAGGTTTGGAGGCCCGCAGGCCTGCGCTGTGCTGTCCTGGGACCGCCCCCCCAGCCCCCCACCCAGCCTTAGTTTTCTCACGTGTAAAATGAGAAGTCTTGGGAGAGCTGATCTCTGGCTCTAAGGTTCTCAGACTGAGATTCTGGGTCCAGCCCAAGCCTCCAGTTCAGGTTTCCTTTCTCATGCGTAGCACAAGAGCGACACATGGTCTCAAAGCCTAGCTCAGGAGAGGGGCTTATCCCCCACGCCTGCCTGCGAGCACGCACAGCAGGGGCGCTTTGGGGGCGGCCCCTGGTATCTTCCTTCCCTTCCCACTATTTGCCTATGCAGCACCCACTTATCAGCACCTGTGGGCTAGCCAAGCAGTGGATGAGGTGATGGCGGCCTAGGGGCTAGAGATCAGGAGGAAGAGCCTGGAAGTTTGGGGAAGAGAGCGAGGGCATCACCTCCACAATGCGGTCCTGGGCCCGGAGCCCGGAGGCCTCAGCTGGGGAGTCTGGGTCCACTGCCCGGATGAACTGGCCTGGCTTGGACTTGTCGCTGTGCAGGTTGAAACCGTAGCCGTTGGCACCCTTCTTCATTGTACAGAGCCGAGGCCGGAGCTCACGCTGTGGGGATAAAGGAGGGTCCACGGCCATTTCACAACGTGCCCTCTGCTTGACCCTCTCCCCACCAAGGCAGGCAAGCAGTAACACAGATGGCCTCCATCCTGCACAGCACAGCACAGCTAGGGACTCCGGGGGCTCCTAAGACCTGTGTGGATACGCAGCCTTGCAGCAAACTGCCGGGGTGGTCCTGAGGGGGACGTGGCCCAGGTCCTCTCTCCTAATGGTTGCTCTGGCCCTCCCAGAGGGAGAGAGGAATGAGGCACCCCTGTCGGTGTAGCTGGGTATGTATGGCACACGAGGGGGACTGCAGTCCTTTGTACCTGTTCTCTTGCCAGGGGCAGGTGTGATTGAAACTGGCCAGCAGCTCCCTCTAGGGCCCTTCCTCCCCTGCCGAGCCACACTGGCTGACCAAAAGGGAATGGGAAGAGCCAGATAACTAGGAACCTGGCACAGTGAGGGGTCCCGGACCAGACAGGCCCATCCTCGGGGACTCTACATCCAGCAGAGGATGAAGGTGGCACTAGAACCCAGAGACCCTGTCATTGATCCCAAGGAGCCTGAATGGCGAGGATGCTGGGAAAAGGAGGGCTGGGCTGAAGGAAGCCCAATGTGGCTGTGATGCAAAGTGTGAGGCACTAATAGGGTCCACGCAGATTTCCTCTGAGCACTGACACAGCTGAAAATGGTTTTCAATACCCTCTGTCTAAATTAAGGCAGCTCAGCTTTGAACACAACTCGAGGATACGCCGCATGACAGACAGCTGGACGGAACAGGGGTGGGAGTGGGCCAAAGCCCGAGCCTGAGTGCTACCCCACCCCTAGGCCTGTCACCCTGCCCATCAGGCAACGGGCCCCACTGCTTACTGTGTGACCTGGGGCAGGTCGTTCATGTCTCCACCCCTCAGGGTCCTCATTTCTAGTGCTTTCTTACTGGCCCCTGCCTGCCAGGTTGCTGGGAGGCCCAGGAAGCTGATGGCATGGGTGGGCACGCTCTAACTGAGCATGCCCGGGCGCCACCTCCGCACTCCTCAACAGTCAATGGAAGCTGAGGAGTCAGCTGCAGGGGGAGGGTGGCACGCCAGGCGCCAGGCTGCTCAGAAACCCAAATCCCCAGCTGGGAGTGGAGAGGTGGGAAGGCAGGCGAGGGAGGGCTGCGGGGCCTCCTGCCCCAACTTGCCAGCCCCAGGAGGCAGCTGCCATCTGCGGGAGCTGTGCACCCCCCCCCTCTCTGGGGGCAGGAGGGTGACTTTGCTTTCCTTTAAATGCTTGGGTAGATCTTCAGGATGTTGGTGTGGGTGAGGCAAGGCCAGGAGGGAAGGAGGGTGATGGCTGGGACCTGCCCTAGTGGCTTTACCCAAATCTGGGCTGGGGGCTCATCTCCAACCACAAGGAAACCAAGTAAGCACTCAAGAGGCAGCACCCCTCCCTAGGCGCTGCTGGGGAGCCCAAAGCCTCAGTTTCCTTGACCACACAGTTTCTCACAGGCTGTTGCCTGGCCACTCCCACAGCCCCCCAGCACCGCCTTCTCTGTTCCGGGAGTAAGTGAGGCTCTTCTCCCCTCCAGCTAATCCTGTTACAAAGCTTCCAGCAGCCCTCTCCCAGGTGGCCCAGGTGAGCAGGAACAGGTCTGACCAGTTGCCACCCCACCAGGACAGGCTCAGCTTTCTGCCTTAGCCACCCTGAGCTCTAGGATCCCTGGCCCGTTTACCCTGAGAAAGTGAAAGGGTGGATCTCTGGGATGGGCAGGGGGCAGCTCCAATGCTTAGTTGCCTCCCACCTCCCTCCATGTTCCCCTCACTCCAAAGAATTTTCCCATAGCCACCTGGCTGGGGCTTGTCAGCTGTTTTTGAGATAGGTAAAGTGAGGCTCAGAGAAGTTACGCCCACTGCCTGACACCATACAGCCAGAACTCCAAGCTGCCCTCCTTCCAGCACACTGCGCTGGTCCTGAAGGATCCAAGAGAAGCAGGTAGCTGGGGTGGAGCAGAGTCGCCAGCCAGCAGGAGTCACCATGTGCTCTCCTGGCACTGGCTGCAGTCCCTTGCTGGGAGGCAGCCTGGGAGCTGACCACAGCTTTCCTTCCGGTGCGCAGTGCCTCTTGCAGCCAGAGATGTGGCCCAGGTGGGAGGACAAAGCTTGGCTGGGTGACAGGCAGTGAACATGCCTGGGCTGGGGCTGTGGCTAGAATGAGGCTGAGGGGCAGGTGGCTCTGGGGTACCCTAATTGGCAGGGCTGGGCCTCAGCAAGTGTCACCCCAGTACCCCTTGCCTAGTGACATGTCATCAAAGCTCAGAGGCTTGCTCCCTTCTGCCAACATGAAGATCAGAGGGACATAGCCAGCACCCACTGTGACCTGCCCCACTGCCCTCTGGGTGACTCTACAGTGGCTTCAGGGCAGGAGGGCAGGAAGTCCTAGGTAGTCCCTCCCATGCAGCATTCAAATGCCTACAGAGCCCTAGCTAGCTGTCCTTTCGCAGTAGTGGAGGCTCCCACCATTGCCAAGAGGCCCATGGGGGCTTCCTAGGCTTCCAGGGCCATCAGGTGTTCCCAGGAGGCGTCAATGCAGCTGCTGAGTCAGCCCATCAGGTGGCCCATTCCAGTCTGGGTGGAGCCAGGAGTTCCCTGGTGGAGGCCCGAGGGGATCCGGGAGGCCGGCCTGTGTGTGCTAGCTCCAGAGCATGGGGGGAGGGGGAGGCTTCAGAGGAGCATGGCCCCCGAGTCTGTGCAGAGCCTCTCAATAGGTTCTGAAAGATTGGAAGTAAAAATCAGGATCTGCTCAGAGATGAGACTGGTGGAGGCCCAGGAGCAAGAGTAGCTTGAGGCAGTGGTGGCCCGGGTGGTGCAGAGGGGCTGAGGTGGCTCAGGCTGGGTGGGCCCACGATGCTCAATTTTAGACAATGCTGGACGGCTTCACAGAAAAGACCATGCCAGGACAGCAGCCTCCAGACCCTCTTCTGGGGCTTTCTCCACCCTCAGGTTCTCAAGCTACCCCATCATCTCTCTTCTCCCGCAGGAAGCCCAGCCCCACCCCAAGTGACCACCCCATCACCTCCACCCCTGCAGCTTAGGGTGTGGACAGCGGGCAAGGAATTCAATAGGCACCATCAGCAGCCACCTGGAAGACTGGGGAAAGTGGATACCCTAATCCTGGTGACTGATGTCTCTGGGGAACTGCCGGCTGGGAGCCAACGCCCCATTGGGCGCAGCTCCTCAGCTGGTGCCATGGTGATGGGCTGGACAGAGACGGGCAGGCTGCTTCCACCACTTCCTGAAGGTCAGGCAGATGTAGGCCCCAGAGAGGATGGGTTAGGGGGGCAGGAAGACCCACCAAGGTGGTGAAGGTACAACAGAGATGACCCCTGACTCTTAAGACTGCCCTTCCCCCAGCCAGCCCAGGGCTCTTGTCATGTAAATAAGACTGGTACTCGCTGCTCCAGACAGAGAAAGCAGCCAACAAAAGACAAGGGGCTGGGGGCTGGGCAGGAGGAGCTCCGGGAGCTAGGGGCGTGGTGGAGTAAGAGCCTCTGCAGCCTGGGAGGCAGCTCCAAGAGTTCCATGTACTCTGGGGACATAGGCTTGGGCCGGGTGCTGGCTCTTAAAGGGAAGACAAATGGAGATAGCTGGCCCTGCCTGGGGCTGCTCTGTGACGGGCAGCACGGGATACTGCTTTTTGGGGCAGGTTGGGAAGTGACCAGGGGCTTGGAACACTGCACCAATATCCAGATCTGTAGGCTGAAGTTATCCTTTCCTCACCCCAAATGAGGCCCAGTGGGCTTGGTTACCACTGGTCCTGAGCCCCAAGGCCTGATGTCACCTCATGTTCCCTACAGGACCCCTCCCCTGCATCTGTGCAGGTCAAGAAATATCAGATATCTCTGTTTGCAAAAAAAGGACACCACTCTTTGTCCTTGATCCTACGCTTCCTGCCTTCCTGTGGGAAAGCTTTTCCTGGGCCCCAGGCAGTGGGGGGACCAGGTGAGAGACATCTGCTAGGGTTGGGGCTGCTTCTCCAATACCCCTGGGTCAGGGACTCTGAGCCAGACCTCTGGCTGGTAGTGTCTTCTCCCATTTGCTGCCAAAGAGACCTACAGCACAGCAGAGTTTGGCTCAGGTCTCTGGGCTGGGCAAGCCTGGGATGGAGCAGGCTGGCACCTGGGCTGCTGCCTGGCTGGACACCATCCAGGGTGGCCTTACCACCCGCCCTGCAGGCGCTCCACCGTCCCTCAGTCTTCTCCCAGGATTTGCTTGTGTTTAACAGCTATCTCAGCCGGGTGCGGTGGCACAAGCCTGTAATCCCAGCACTTAGGGAGGCTGAGACAGGAGAATCCGAGTTCAAAGCCAGCTTCAGCAATGGCGAGGTGCTAAGCAACTCAGTGAGACCCTGTCTCTACATAAAACACAAAATAGGGCTGGGGATGTGGCTCAGTGGTCGAGTGCCCCTGAGTTCAATCCCTAGTACCAAAAAACAAAAAAACAAACAAACAAACAAAAAACAGCTATCTCCCAAAAGGCTAAGTGAGAACCCCTGAGGAGCTTGTGAAATTGGGGCTCAACAATGAAGTAACAAGAGCAGCTCTGTTTACCCAACTTGCTATGTGCCCAGGGCATCTTCTCGTAACCCAATTACAGTGCTGAGGATGTAACTCAGTGGTATTGAACTCACCTCACATGAACAAGGCTCTGTGTTCAATCCTCACCACCACAAAAATAAACAAATAAAAATAAAGTAAAATCCAGTTATAGCTCTGCAAGGGAAGTATTATATTGTCTGTATTTCACAGATGAGAAGACCCAGGTTCAGACAGAGAATCAACCATTCAAGTGCACACAAGTGATAGGAGGAGACTTAGGAGCACTACACAGTAGAAAGAAGCCAACTTGTGTGCAATTTCAAAATTTCTAGTAGCCACATTAAAAAGTAAAAAAGAGGGGCCTAAGGGTGGAGCTTGGTGGTAAAGGGCCTGTAGCGCAGGGCCCTCAGTTTGACCTCCAGCATCACACACAAAAAAAGAAGAAACAAGATAAATTAATATTTCACAGAATGTATCCAAAATATTATCATTTCAACATTAGTCAATCTGTTTTAAGAAGTAAGAAACTTAACTTCATTTGTTCAGGTCTCTAACCTAAAGATGTGAAATCTGAAATGCTCCAAAATCTGAAACTTGTTGGGTGCAGACATGATATGACAAATGGAAAATTCCACGCTATGAAACTTCGTTTCCTGTACAAAATTATCCAAATAATGCATAAAATCAGCCTCAGCCTGCACAGATACGGTATACATGAAACACAAATGAATTTTGTGTTTGGACTTGGATCCCATTCCTAAGCTCTATTTTTTTTTTTTTGGTAGCAGAGAGTGAATCCAGGGGCACTTTACCATTGAGCTATATATTTACATATATATGCAAATATTCAAAAAAAAAAATCTGAAATCTAGAACACTTCTAGTCCCAAGCATTTTGGATAAGAGAGATTCAAGTTGTACTTCAGAATGGAGAATGCACTTCATCCACACAGACCATTTCTAAGAGGTTCACTTGGCCAGTGGCTACTAGGAAGGACAGCACAGATCTAGGGGTCTTTCAACCACTATGCTGAGAGCCCCAAACTGGCTCTTCTAAGCCGCTGGAGCCCTGCTGCGGGAACCAGGCCCCCAAGTCCTCACAAGCACAGGGAGAGGCCACACCTTTGCCTCTGGCCTCATTCACAGAGTGGCAAACATTCTCTGCATGTTATACTTCTGTCCCTGACCTCAGGGAATCTATAGCACTTGTCCTTTTTCAGGAAATAGGAACCTAAACGTTGCCTAGGAGTCTGGGGCCATGGCAGATTGTCTTATGCTGAGGGAAAGGCTGAGGGGAAGGCCAGCCTCTGGGGGGGCTCTTTGCACTTCAGGAGAGCATGAGAGCCAGCAAGGAGAGTCTGGGGGGCCAGGTAGGGTGGAGACTTGGTTACTAAGCTCTGGGCTCACCAGCTGGGAGTCCTGGAGCTGGCCACCTAACTGCTGTAACTGACCAAGTTTCAGTCTCCACAGGCAGAGAATGGGGCTAATACCTGCCTTAGGGGGCAGTCATGTGCATGAACTGAGCAGGCACCGCATATCTGAATTTCCACCCCAGGAAGGGCCACTCTAGCCTAGAAGGGCAGCGCAGGGGTTCCCATTTCTCCCTGTGCAAAGGCTGTAGCACTGCCAGACCTCGGTGTTCCTCTAATCCCTAACCATGCGTCTCCGCTTTCCCATGGACCCCGGGGACAGGAAATCTGGGGAAGGACTCCCATCTATCTGAGGCTCCCTAAGAAGGAAGCTCCTATCTAGAGACCTCTAGGAGAATAACTTCCAGAATGAATGATACAACAGGAGCCTGAAGTGACAACCGGGGACTCTGATGCACCAGTGGAGAAAACAACCACAAACATGTGACTTAGAAGAAGGCCACAAACAAACTAGAACATAGCTCTCTTCAAATGCAAGCACTGAGTGGTGCGAACCTGATCGCCCTGGGAGAGGCTGACAGCCTGCCAGCTAGCCATGCCCACCACCCACCTTGCTACCTAAGGCCTCTGGAATCAGGATCTGGGTTCATGGAGGTTGATGAGAACCCACACATTCACACTTGTCATCTCATCCAATCTTCCCAGCAACCCTGGATGGCTGGGTGCTGGTGTCCCCATTTCACAGACGTGGAAGCTGAGGCCCGCGGAGAACAGTAAACTCTTTGGGTTCCAGAGCCAGCAAGCAGCAGAGCTAGACTTCTGGATTCCTACTCTTAAAATGGAAGCTGCTAGCAGGCAAGAAGAGTGAGTGGGTAGGTTCTATCTGGAATTCCAATCTGAGAGAGTGCTGGAGGCACAAATAAGCCAGGTGTGCTGGCCTGTGATGCACTGAAACAAAGATCCCATACAGCTGTTTGGATTCAGTCACTAATTCAAATTATTAAGTACCTCCCTCCTGTGGGCCTGGCACAGTGCTAGGAATAGCAATGGAAATAAGCTGCAGTTGTTGCCCTGGGGCTGGACAGGGAGGAGAAGGTCACAGAGAGATGACTGAAATACTGTGGTAAGAATGATCAAAGATACAAAACAAAGAGGAGGAGGAACAGAAGAGCCAGCCTCTGGGGTCAAGGAAAGACTCTGTGGAAGCTTAGAGGTCTTGACGAGTGTCCCCAGGGCAAAAGGGGACAGGATAATTTCCAGTCCAGCGAAGGCTGAGAGGGTATGGTGTGCTCAGGGGGAATTCAAACCCTTGGTGTGGTTTCCAGAATTCTCGGGGCAGTAGGGAGAGTGGGCTGCCAGACTGTGGAGGCCATGGGACACGATGTAGCTATTAAACAACAGTGACTTCTGAGTGCTGGGCTTGGCCACCACTGCACTCACCCAACTAGGGAGGCAGATCCAGTGCCAGCTGTCCTATGGGTGGGGTGTAATAACCACAGTTAACTATTTATTAATTCAAATGCCAACAACCAATGTTTATTGAGCACTTAGTCCCAGGTATTGGGTGACTTCATGGTAGGTATGTCGTTGCATAATTTTGCAGATTTTATGTCCAAAAAAAAAATGTTTTTTCTTGCAAAAAAGCGGGGGCAACCATTTTGTGAAGTCCCCCACCCCACCCCCCGCTTCTTTTGCTTTGGTTGGTTTTGGGGATTGAACCCAAGGGTGCTTTACTACCAAGCTACATCCTCAGTCCTTTTTATATTTTGAGACAGTTCTCATTAAGCTGCTGAGAGTCTCACTAAATTGCTGAAGCTGACCTGGAACTTGCAGTTGTCTTGTCTCAACCTCCCGAATTGCTGGGATTAGCTGGGACTATGTGTGTGCCACCATGCTCAGCTACGTGAAGCTTTTTAAAAAAAAAACTGTGCTGGTCTTATGTAAAAGTCATTTGTTACTAAACTATCTTTGGTGCAAGATTAGGATGCGTGCAACACTCCTGAATGTGTTAATGTGGTGGTGACAATTATGCAGTAGAATACGGTAAATACATTCTTATGTAATGCTAACAACCTCATGAGGTCACTGCCATCACCCCCAACTGACCCAAGAGGAACTGAAGGCTTAGGGAGGTGAAGCAACTGGGTTCAGTCAGCCCCAGTAAATGGCTGAGCTGGCTTAGGCCTGCCTTGTCACTTTGGGTCCTAGACCAAGAGTTTAGGCCTCAGCCGAGTGCGGTGGCTCACGCTTGTAATCCCAGCACTTAGGGAGGCTGAGACAGGAGAATCACAAGTTCAAAGCCAGCCTCAGCAACCAGGAGGCGCTAAGCAACTCTGAGACCCTGTCTTTACATAAAACACAAAATAAGGCTGGGGATGTGGCCCAGTGGTCGAGTGCCCCTGAGTTCAATCCCTGATACCAAAAAAAAAAAGAGTTTAGGCCTCCTGCTGTGACCGGTGGTTAATGGAGGAAGAGGAGCTTTAAATGGGGCAGCCCCAGGAAAGGTGTTGCTGTTCCTCTCTTTCCATGGGTGAATATGTGGAAAGCCATCAAGAAATCAGTTGGAGCCTGTGCAGTGGTGCACACCTGTAATCCCAGAGCTTTGGGAGGCTGAGACAGGAGAATTGCGAATTCAAAGCCAGCCTCAGCAATGGCGAGGTGCTAAGCAACTCAGTGAGACCCTGTCTCTACATAAAACACAAAAATAGGGCTGAGGATGTGGCTCAGTGGTCAAGAACCCCTGAGTTCGATCTTTGGCACTAAAAAAAAGAAATCAGGTGACGCATGCCTGTAATCCCAGCGGTCTGGGAGGCTAAGGCAGGAGGATCATGAGTTCAAAGCCAGCCTAGGCAATTTAGGGAGACTTTGTCTCAAAATAAAACAAATGAAAAAGAGCTGGGGATGTGGCTCAGCAGTTAAGTGCCTCTAGGTTCAATCCCTAGTACCAAAAAAAAAAAAAAAAAGAAAGAAAGAAACAAAGAAAAAAAGGTCAGGAAGCCTACCTCCACTAGACTGTGCTAGAATGCCCAGCATGGATGACCAGGGCTCCAGGCATGTCTTACCCTCTGCCCTGTGTGGTCTCGACCTGAGCGGGCTGGTCTTCCCAATGGTGTGCCGGCCAGCCAAGCGCTCTCTGTACAGCCCCTTTTCACTTATGAGAACGGGTGACGATAACAGGACAGGCAACAAAATCAGGCCGAAATTAGTGAGTCTTGGTTAGATGCTTTATGTGGGAAAGGGATGCCTTTTAGGATTAAAAAAACCACAACCTTACAATCTTCACTGGTAGTTTTTGTAGTAGCAGGGTGGGCCACCTTCTGGTACGCGGGTTTCACAGTGCCGACTGGGTATAAATAAAGCTGAGGACGGTGGATGCACAGAGCTGGGAGTCAAGGGTCGAGGCATAAATGAGCCAAACTCAGAATCAGGTGGGGGGTTAGAACTTCTCATTATTTCTAAAATTCTCTAGATAGTGCTCCTATTTTATAGAAGGGAAAAATCAACTCTCAGAGAATGACTGACTTGCCTGGCAATGGTGTCCCCAGGATGGTTCTACCACAATCTCCTAGCCTAAGGACTACACACAACTGTAGGTATCACGCCACAATCTGGGGGAACCTGATGCTGTGCTCACTTACAGGACAGCCCAGAGAGCAGGAAGCCCAGTCCGCTGTCTTTAGGACGGTGTCGTGGAGTGCATGTACTATGCCAACCCTTCAAACCTGCCTCCCCCACCCTTTGGCACCCAGCAGCAGAACCAAAAGGGCAAAGGGAGGAGCTGAGCATGCCTGCGACTTGGTGGTGGGGGGTGTTATTTGCGCGGGTGCCAAAGTCCAAAGGAACTAAAGGGGAATGACAAATCGATGGACTCCGCACAAGGTTCACCTGGGATTCTGCCTGGGAACAGAGGTCATCCGTTCCAGCTTCCTGGTGTCAACTCCCTGTCGAGGTGCTCCAACTTCTCCTCTATCCCTTGCCAATGCCAGCCTGGCAGTGGCAGGAAGTGGGAGCCGGGTGGCCTGGCATTCCCAGCACCCAGTTCTGGCTGGACAGGGCTCCTGGTGACCTCACTTCCACCAAACCAGTCGGTCCTCTCAGGCTCCACCTTCTGCCTTAGTGCTGAACAGTGCCCTTTCTCTGTCCAGGTGGATCCTCTTGTCTCCAGAGACACCCTGCCACACGCTGTCCTCAGGTAGAGAGCTAGTAGAGGCTGAAGGGGCCCCACCCCCTTGCTCTCCTGGGACCGGAGGCTCAGCACAACAGCCCCGGTTTTACCAGCTACCCTTCCTGAGGCTCATCCAAACTGGGATCGTGGGGGAAAGCCCAAACATAGGCAAAAGCGACCAGCCTGCTTGCTGTCCCCTAACTGGAGTTAGCAGTGGCAATGTTGGGGGAGACCACCTGCTCACGGTGAGCTCCCGGATGGGCCTGGCAGAGTGCCAGCTCCCTCCCCCGGCCATCTTTCTCCTCCTCCTCCTCCAAGGTCCTCCCTCCAGCTCCTTGAAGAGCGAGCGCTTACTCCTCACATTCCTAAGAATCATAAATCCTCCTGGGTGGCAGAGCCACCGCCCTCAAGACGCCTCTGTGCCTCCTCCCTGCCCCCACTGCCATACATCAGGCCCTGTGCAGCTGGGGTTTTCTGTCTTTCTTAGAAGTTACACTGGACTTTGGAAAGACGAAGTCCAGCCCGGTGAAGTTACTGATACAGCACAGGGCTGAGTGGAAGCGGGTAGACGTGGGAGAACCTCCGGGGGCCCCTCTCACACCCGGGGCTCAGCACTGAAAGGGGATTGTTATTCCTCCAGCTTTTTGAGTGAGACCTACTCGCCTTTTACCCTACCTTTAGTTACCACCCACAGGGCCCGTGGAGAAAGCTGGCACCTCTGAGGCGAAGGGATCTTCCTCCTACCTCAGCGGCGGGCTGGGGTGGCCCAGGAAGGAGCAGGTTTGGGTTCCGAGGGACAGGAGCCCAGGAAAAGAGGACTGAGCTCTTCTTGCGCCGCCCTTCCACATGGGTAAGGGGGCAAAGAAAGGCACAGGCGGCAAAGGCGCTCAGACTTCCAGGCAAGTCTGGGCAGGGGGATGGAGTCACCAGAAGCGGCCCCACGCCTGCCCAGGACCAGAGAGGGCGCCGGGTCGGCGGGCGGAAGCAGTTTTCCTCTCGTAGCTAGAGCTTGAGAAGGGCTGGGCGTCCGGGGTGCCTAGATCTCTTCCTCTGCCTGGCCCGCACTTACCCGCTCCGGATGGTTCTTCTCGGCCTCATGCGGTTCATTTTCGGCGCCAATCCCCTGCCCCTCGGTGGCGGCCGGCGACTCGGCCTGTCCTGGCCCTTCCTGGGCGCGCAGCAGCTGCTCCCCGACTTGGACGCCTAGCTTTTTCAGCTGCTCGTCAGTCTCGGGGTCCACCACCAGCAGGCGCACCGCGTTGAGTGCGGCGCGGATACGGCTCACCACCTGCTGGTGTGTTTCCTTCTCGACATTCTCGCCGTTCACCTCCACCAGTCGGTCCCCGGCCAGCAGCCCAGCTTTCTCAGCCGGCGAGCCGGGCTCCACCAGCCGAATAAACTGGCCCACCTTGCCCTTCTCTCCATGCAGGTGAAAGCCATAGCCATTCGGACCCTTCTCCAGGCAGCAGAGCCGGGGCAGGGGCTCCCCGGCTGCCGCGTCCGCGCTCATCTCTTCCAGCGACTGCTCAGCAGCGAGAACTGGGGTCCCGTCGAGGGCCGGAGACGCGACGGCCCAGGCTTTCTCCTCGTCCTCAGAACCGGGTGGCGAGAGGGAGAGCAGCAAGGAATCGCCGTGCAGCCGGACAGACCGAGCGCGCAAGTGTCTAGGGGACGCGGACCGCGAACTACGAGGAACCGACCGAAGAACGCGGACCAATCCCCGCCCCGCGCGGAGTCTGAGTTTTCCAGAACCCGTCCAGCCCCTAGTACTGGGGGCGGTGCCGCGCCGAGGGTGTGGGCTCCCGCGGGCCAATCAGGGGCCACGATCAGGGGCGCTCGGGCCGGGTGAACCACGCCGGCCAATGGGAAGGGGTGTGGGTGGGCGGGGCCTGCGTTCGGCGCGGCGCCCTGCGGCGGGCAAAGAAAGAGGGCTCAGGAAGTGGAAGTGTTTGTTACCAAGTGCCGGAGTTGGGCGGGCGGCAAGGGCGGGGCCCCTGGCCCCAGAGAGTTCCAGGTACCGAGGGGACGAAGGCTGCGTTAATGGTTTCCCCTTTTGATGTGGGTTGAGGAGAGTTAGCCCCCGGATTAAGCGCCCTAGTGTTGTGACGGCCTGTAGCCAAGCCTGTCGCAGCGCTGGGATAGAGGGGAGCTACAGTTGCCGGGGAAATCGTCCCCGCACTGGGGCAGCGAGGACCGGCCTTCGGAAGAACTGGACACGACAGAGTTGTTTAAACAACAGTGTCCCAAGATTTGCGTCTAGGGGTGCGGCTCCGATACCTCCTGCAAAGGCGAGAAAACTCAGAAGAGAGTCTGAGGCTTCACGCAGCCTGGACAAGCCAAGCCACCCAGGGCAATGACACACACTGGGTCAGCTTTTGGCCTGGGAGATGAGGTGGAGAGAGGCAGAACAGTCAGGTGATCAATCACAGGGTACACTCCACAAGGAAAGGAGCCCTGGCTTTTTTCCAGCAGAGAAAGAAAACTGACTAGGACTGTAAGATAAGCCTTCCAGCTCCCTCTTGCCAGACGAGAGGCTGGTCACAGAAGCCAGAGTGAGGTGACTCTGAGAACACAAGGGTGAGAATCGAATGATTTTGGTAAGGACAATTCCCCTAACACCATAACAATCTCTTCAACATGGTCCATGCCCACCTCAAACGAAAAGTGGACGAGGTGTACTTTCCAAAATACTGCAGTTTAATTCTGAAAAACCCAAATGCTAGAAGCCCGGAGCTGTCTACGTGATTGAATCTCCTGCAACCTGCCATGGGTCCCTGAGAAGAGACCTGGGAGGTCAAGCTCCTCCTTGATTCACCTGGAAGAGGCCACTGAGAGGTTCCTTCTCAATCCAAGTTGGAGCCACTGACTCTGTTCAGAGAGCAAGATTTCTGCCTTGAAAGCAAATGCAGCAGCCTCAGAAATGTTCAGCCTGTAGTACTTCTCCACCCTTCCCCCACCCTGCCTGCAGAGCCAAAGGAAGGACGCCTACTCTAGGTCCTGACCTGCATATTTCCTGGACACTTCTGAGGGCTGGGGTCCTGGCTTTGGCAGATGTGTGACCTTGGGCCTGCAAGAACTCCTTGTTGCCCCTCTCCTCACCCTAGGTTTATCCACATTACCTTGTTTTGCACACACTACATTGGTGCACCCAGAAATGAGACCTCCCACTCCCTACCCTGACGTGGTAGGAGGGAAGGTAGAGCAGTTTTGGCCCTGAAACTGTCCATGAAGTTCAAGAAAAGGGCACAGTGGTTGGGAAGGAGGGAGAGCTTGGGTTCAGGGAGATAGATCTAGGGGAAGGTTTGCTCAATTCTGCCTTCCACCTCCTCCAGGAGCCAGGGGTTCTCTTTATCTGGTTCTTAACCCAGTTGAGCTAAGCACTACAGCTCCTTGAAAAAGTCGCTGCGGGGCTGCACACCTGCCAAAAGATTGAGATGGGAAGACAAACTTTTCCTAGCTCTGATCTCGGGTGTCTAGGAGCAGAGACAGAAGCAGATGAGACAGGGATTCAGGGGGAGTGGCTCCCCTAGGATCTGAGGTCCAGAGAACAGAAACCGATGTTTCCAAGTGCCCCAATGTGCTTGTATGCTGGAGGAAAGGTGGCACACCTCCAGGAGTGGGTTTAGGAAAACCAGAGGTAGCCACAGACAAACCCTAGTCTCTGCTACCCTTTGCAGCTGGGCTCCTCCTAATCTCCCCTCCTCTTATCTTTCCTGAATCATCCAGCTCCCAGCACCAGGGTCCAACTTATTGGTTAAGACTTTCCTGGGGAGCTGGAGAAAGTGAAGGCTGGGGTGCGCTCATACTTCCTCCAGCTGAAGTGAGGGTGGTGATGGGTCACTACTTACCCTCACACCCCAGGAGTGCACTGGTGTCCCCTGGTGCTGAGCTGGAGCAGTACCAGCATGTCATTGCTAGGAGGATGGCCTAGCCTCTTAGGTCCTAATCCTAAATCCAAGAAGGCAAAAGGGCCACCAGGGTCCTTATCTTGTTTTGCTGGAAACCCTGGTATCTTTCTTTTTTTTAGTATGAAATTATGTATCATTAAGATAAAATATAAGCAGTTTACCCTCCCCTAGGATGCAGGGAAGCTACAGGAGTACTGCGGCCTTATGGGAAGGGCAGTGCACTGGGCCCCCGGGCTCCCTCCCCACTGACTCAGCTGCTCAGAATAAACCAGTCAGGGGGAGATGGCTGCCTCTCCAAGGCCTTCTGGGGCCTCCTCTCAGCTTCTGGGATTCACACAAAGGAGCAGCAGCTGGGGCGCTTCTTCTGGGACTCCACGTAGTCTCGGATCTGGAAGCTGGGCTCGTCAGCCTGCCGCCCCGCACGGTACTTCAGCTCCCTAGATGAGGAAGAGGAAGAGGCAACAGCTGGCTGGGCTGGGAGTGCCAAGTTGAGCTTTTCCCCACCCCATCTTCCTGGCCAGGAGCAAATGGACCTCAGAATGCAAGTGGGCCCTGGGGCTGGGCCAGGGGCTAGGCACTACTGGGTTCCCCAGATGCCACCCTGCCCTACTCAGTTCCCTTCCCTGCCCAGCTCTCACTTGGCAATGGCCAGAAAGGCTAATTCCACGTTCATGCCGGTCTTGGCGCTGGTCTCCATGAAGGGAACGCCGTACTCCTGCCGGGAGAGAATGTCCTCAGGGCAGCCTCTGGCTGCCCCCACTGTTCCCCTGCTCCACTGGCAGTCACTTACCCTGGCCAGTGTCTCTCCATCCTCCGAGCGTATCACCCTTTCACTGCTCACATCCGCCTGTCAAGCCCATGTGGGTCACTCTGAGGAAGGAAGCCTTGACCCCAGCTGGCCCATCTTTGGCCCCAGGAGCAGGCACTGCCTGCCCTCTGCTGGTGACCAGAGGGACTGCGGGCAGGTGTGATTGGCCTGGGGCCAGAGTTTCTGCCTTGTGAAAGGCTACACCCTTCTCCCAGCCCTGGAATCTCACCCCTGGATGGGGGAGTTGGGTAATTCTCTCTGGCAAAGGGTATGGTGGTGATACGACCTCAGAGGGCTGACAGAGTTGAGGACAACCCTTTGCAGCCTTAGCCCTTGACCCCTGAACCTGTTCTGTATGATCTAATTGGGGCAGGCAGCTGGGCAACCCTGAATCTCTTGGGCAGCAGCCTGGGCTTTCCCTGGAGGGGGCCATTTCCAAAGCTTAGGGGAAGATGGGCTAGGCAGAAGCTGCCAGACATGTCTGACCCCTGAACAGGATACTGGAAAGTCCTTTGCTGGAAGGACCTCTGTTTGGATGGCTATGAGGCACAGTGGGGCTGAGGCAGTGGGAGAGGGGGAGCAGGGTGGAATGACCCTGCCACAGAGCCACTTACCTTGTTGCCTAGCAGCATGATCACCACATCCCTCTGGGCATACTCATGAATCTCTGTGAGCCAGGCCTGTGGGAGAGGGTGAGCTGAGCCAGGCCAAGGCTGAGGCCCAGGCTGTTCTCCGTGAGTGCCCCATTAAGGATTCTAAGACCACATATGAGCCCAGTGATCAAAGAACTGTGATTGAGGGGTTGGGGGTGTAGCTCAGTAGCAGAACACTTGCCTAGCATGTGTGAGGTCCTGGGTTCGATCCTCAGTACGCACATGCCCCCCCCCAGTGCTGTGATTGATTAGTGATGTCTGCCATGGGCATGGGTGGGAGGTGGTAATACAAGTACCATGGATTTTCCAGCCTTTTTTTTTTTTTTTTTTAATCTGTTGGTCTAATTCCCCCAGTGTGCTTGTCAGTACACTGCCTTTGAGGTCAGGGAGCACATGAAACCTACATAGTATTGTGCACAGAGCCACTATTTATTGAGCTACTGTCTCTGCTCTTTAATGGTACAGTTGTGGGGACATAGTCACTCTGCTTGAGTTGCACCTTGGGCTTAATGTACACGGAGACCTTTCTGGTTGGCCTTTTCCCTGGGTCTCTGTAGATAATTGTCCAGGGTGGAGCTGGGACTGTTC
This sequence comes from Geosciurus inauris, assembly GCA_004024805.1. Classification (NCBI taxonomy): domain Eukaryota; kingdom Metazoa; phylum Chordata; class Mammalia; order Rodentia; family Sciuridae; genus Geosciurus; species Geosciurus inauris. The sequence continues at coordinate 29,336 of PVHX01010750.1, read as the reverse complement.
TGAACACTTTGACATGAGACACACTCATGAATCATGGTCAGGGCTATGCAGTGGCATTGGGCACAATAGCCTGCTTGGTCTCTGTGCCCACATGACAATCAAATGTCCAGTCACAGTGAGGTATTTCTTGGAAGGCTGCGGGATTCCAAGACCTGCCCTGCTCCCACAGAGCAGGAAGCAGTTCTGGCCAGCACAGGCCCTGCCCTGGCTCCATATGGGTGGGAGGATGGGGCACCCTGGGCAAAGAGGACCTACCCTGATGTTGTCGAATGAAGATTTGTTGGTGATGTCATACAGCAGGAGCAAAGCTGGAGGGGAACAGAGATGACAGAGGGGACTCAGGGCAGTAGCATGGGTGCTACTGAGGGGCTGGGGAAGGAGTAGAGGGCACTGGTGCTTACCCTGAGCATCTCGGTAGTAAGCATGGGTGACACTGCGGAAGCGCTCCTGCCCTGCGGTGTCCCAGATCTAGGAAGGGGTGGAGAGGAAGTCAGGAGGAGGCAGGGCACTTGGACTGCTGGCTGGAGGGGTGCATTCTGTGGCATGAGAGCTGGCTGGGAAGAGGGGCTTCTGAGCCCATGATGGCATCCTGGACAGTGGGGGGTAGTAGCTTCTCAAACTCATTCGGGGCTGCCTGTCTCTTGCCCAGCCCAGGGGTTGGGGTGTCCAACCTCCTAGAGCAGCTGGAGCCCAGGATGCTGGGGAGGAGATGGTACAGGGAGCTAAGCTCAGCTGAAGGCATTTTGAGCAGGCTGTGATAGAAGAGAGGCTGCCTGGGAACCACTTTTTCTGCAGACATCAAACAAACAAAAGCTATTTCCTCTCATGGGCCCCACAGGAAATTACCCCAGGCTGAGGGCAAGACTTTAGGCCTCCTGTGGTTCAGGGTGAAGAGCAAGGGCAAGCTCTTCCCTCCTCCCAGCCTCATCCCAGCCTCCACTCTCTCTCTCACCTGCAGCTTCACCCGCACACCATCCACGGTCACCACCTTGTTCTGGAAGAGAAAAGGGCAGTGGGTGGAGAGGGCAGGGGAGGCTCATTCCTGAGTTCTGCCAACCTTCTGTCTTGGTCACTCTCCGGGCCTATGGGCGGTGTGATGAGCCCTAAAGATGTCTTCAGCCAGATCACCCATCAGAGCAGCAGGGACCCGGTCCCCAGGAACCCTCACTGTGGAGATCTCTGTTCTGGGTGGGGACTCCATTCTCTCTTCTCACCACACAGCCAGGAACCTGCCTGGCTCTCTGCAGGGCTCAGCAGGTAGCACAGGGTGGGGCACCCTGCCCTCGACCCCAGGACTGTCAGGGAACCCTTAGAGATGAGGTGTTCACTGGCACCTGGGGCCCTCCGAGGCTAGCCCCGCAGGCCATCTGCCTTCTAACTACTCATGCTTCTCTCAGTGCAACTTCAGCACTGGGAGGAGGCACTGAGCCACCACGTGGCCCTTGCCAAAGCTAGACCCTTTCTCTCCTGAACTCTCTGGGTGTGTGGTGCTCAGCAGTCCTGATGCAGATTTGTAAAGATGGAGTGCAGAAGGAAGAGGGAGGGACCCTGGTGAGCTGCTGCCTCCCCACATAACCAGCCCAGCTCCTAAGCCTAGTGCAGGGCAATGTTTCTTGAAAACTTGAGGAGTGACTCACTTTAGGCTTTACCAAAGGGGCTCAGCTCAGAGGACAGTGAGCAAGGGGCCTGCAGGGCCCAGAAGCAGCTTACTTCATGGAGTGGCTCTGTCCTGCTCTGGGACAGCCCCCAGGAGCAGGAGAGAGGAGGACTCAGTCTTATTTTTCATGCCCTGTAGGTGGGCCAGGCATCAACACCGCCTAGAGGCCTTTAACCTGGCCACCTCAGTGGCCTCTGGAAAGCACCCTGGTGCCCTCCAGGAAGGGAGCAACAGGACTCCTAGGGAGCCAGGGTGGGCAAGGAGAGGACAGCCCCAAGCCTGAGCCCTAGGCCCCAGCTCACTGCTTGGAGGAGGAGCCTGCAGCCACCTCACCCTGAAGTCTATGCCGACCGTGGCTATGAAGGTCCCGGACAGGAAGGCCCCATCTTTGAATTGGATCAGGAAACAGGTTTTGCCGACACCTGAGTCTCCCAGAAGCATCACCTAGGAGATGGGGCAGAGACTGTTAATGGGCATTTGGAGGGAGCTCCTGGATTCCAGGGAGAGATGCCCTGGAAAGAGGATGAGAGGAGGGAAGAAGGTGAGGCAAGGGGACCGCACAGAGCAGCACCTGCGTCGGGAAAGTCTGCTGCCACCTTTGTCATCCCACTTCTCTGTCCGTGCTCTGTGGCTTGACCTCCAGGCTCTGCCTCTGGTAGACGTGTGTGCGGGGGAGGGGAGGGGACAGTGCCAAGAAGGGAAGTGTTACTAAATATCTGGGACAGGATTCCTATCCAGGGGAGCCTTTTAGGACCAGACGGAGACAGGGCACTGTTGCTGGTATGGCATATTCTAAAGTTACAGTTGTTTGGGCTTCTTTGGGGGTCATAGTATTTATCTGGAAGCTTCTGATGAGGGTTTATGGTTATAAAAGGCTTGCATGAATTAGGGAGGGCTGAAATTTACACTGAGATGGGAGACAGTTAGTCTGAAGTTCTTTCAGCCAAAACCTCCCGAGTGGGGCAAATGGCTGCAAATTGGCATCCCTGGGTCACTGCAGGTAGGGAGGGAGTGTGGGGGTGGGGCATAAGACTTTGTTGTCTTATCAGTCTCTGCTCATCTTCTCTAGGGGACATGTAGGAGTGATGGAGGGGAACCCTGGGCCCAGTCATTCTCTGATCTTGGAGAATAGGAGTCTAGACTCAGTGCTGGAATATTCCTAGCTGCCTGGTTGAACTCCTTAATGATGGGTTGAGCAGGGACTAGGTTTGCATGATTTTTGAGGCTCTGAATTTGCTAGTGAAGCCAAAAGCTTTCCTGCCATAGGTGTGGGGTATTGGGATTAGATGACTCTGGCAGAGAGACAGGGCTGAGCAAAAGGTGGTAAGTTAGGGTTCTGACTTGTGAAAGATCTGTGTGTGACTTCCGGAAGATTCTCTATTCTTTCTGAGAGGGGATCATTTCTTTGAGGCCTTTCTAGAGTCTGTCAATGGCTAGGGCAATAATATAATATTGCTGTGAACACTAAGGTCTCAGGGAAGAGTAGCCCAGGGGTGGGTACAGCATGCCTGTGGTCCCCAGCCCTCCTAATCTGGTCCAAAGAGCTCCTGTCAGCCTCCTCCCAGACTGTCCTTGACTCAGGCTTCTGAGACAGGCCGGGGCATGCTGGGGGCCAACTCTCTTGCAGATATCACCTGTCCGGGGGACAGACTGGAGGGCATGGGGGCCCTCTGGAGCCTGCACTCATCCCTGCTCCCCAGCCAGCCTGAGTGCACAGAAGGGAGGCGGGGCCAATGCTTGTGTACTCCACAGTTCACAGCTGCCTTGAGCTAATGATGCAGCCAGCTACCCAGCCAGGCGAGTCCACCAAACATAAACAGCTGCTCAGCCTTACCACCTCCCAGGCAAACGGCCCAGCTAACTTGTAGGGCAAAGAAGTTAAGAGGTTGGCATCAGCCTGGGAGCTGTTCGTCAGCAGCTCCCCCTCCCTTGAGGGAACAGGGGCCTGTTTCCTGCCACAGCCCACACAGGACGCCTATCTCAACGGCTCTGGGTGGGTGGCTGGCAGAGTGGCTTCCCTTGAACCCTGGGGTTGCAGGCCTAAGGCCCCCAGGAAGAGTGAGCCCTAGTGTTGGGAAGGAACCAAGGCACAGGGAGGCAGGTCCCCTTGAAGCACTCACACAGCATGATCCAGCACAGCTGTCTCTCATCTCTCCCCAGCCTTACAGAGGAAGAGAGTGAGCTCTGAGCCCACTCAGCACCTCTTTCAAAGTTCTTGATACATGCTCACACTAAGGGCACAGATAGGGGATGAGCCGACCAGTGCTCACGCTGACCACACCTGCTTCCCAGGGCACCCCTGCAGAGGGAAGGTACCACAGAGAGGTGTCTTACAGCTGTCCCAGGTTGTGGGCCTTGTGTCTAACTGCTGAGATCTTTCTCAGGTTCTACAATTTCCCAGGTGAGCCTGCATGCTGTTCAGCCTCCTGAAGGAGAGGCCTGGCCCACAGCTGCCTGGAGGGAGCTAGGCAATGCCTGGAACCTGGGAATGAGGACGGGTAGCACTTGGGAACTGGAGGCTGGAGACCTAAAGAACAAGTTTAAGGCCTTGAAACTGTATGCTAGGTCTCTGACCAGAGCTTAACTGGAAAAGTTGCCTAGCTGCTAGCCAGGTTCGCTCCTGAGTCTGCAGAGGTCCCCATTTCCTAGCACTTCCTAGCAGCAAGGTGCACATAACCAAGAGGCATGGGTGTGAGTGGAGGGCTCGTATGGGTCCTAGTGTGTCAGAAGAAAGTGGTGTTGGAGTCCATGGGGTGGGAGTCGTTCAGTCCTTGCTGGTACCCACCCACCCTCCCAGATCCCTAGAGGTTCAGATGGTCCCAGGGGCTATGTCCTGACCCTCCCCCTTCCTCTGGGAGACCCAGCTGTCTGGGTTCAATTCAACCTGGGTTCAATTCAATTGAGTCCAATCCAGATGCAGCCAGAAAGGGGCGTGGGCCAGAGAGGGTCAGGGTCTCACCGCAAAAGGCCCGGGGAGGGGTGTTCTTCAGAGTAACCAAGAGTCCCCAGCGCTGGATGCAGCGCCCACCCACCTTGCCCGTGAGATCGTAGCTTGGACTGCAGGGCGGGGAGCGCTCGGGGCCCTCGTCATCCCCGGAGGCAGCGGTGCCAGGCGTGCCCATCATGTCCCCTGACAAGAGGTGAGCTGGGGCCCGCTAGCCCGCAAGGGTGAACGCGGAGCCGCCCCGCCCCGGGCTCCACCTACTCCTTCCTCGCCCCCACCGCGCAGCAGAGACCCTGCCAGGCTCCTCCCTCGGTTCCGCCAATCCGTGGACCAGGCCAGTCCGGCGCGGGCTGTCCCTCGAGGGCGTGCAGAACTGTTCCGCCAATCCGTGGACCAGGCCAGTCCGGCGCGGGCTGTCCCTCGAGGGCGTGCAGAACTGCAGGGTCTGCTCTGAGGGGTAGACAGGTCCCCTGAGCAACATTATTCCGGTTTCGTGCTCTTAGAGCAACGGCCAAGCCAGCCGCTGGACCAGTCTCCCGAGGGCGCCAGCCTGGGGTTAGGTTCCCACGGGGGAGCGGGCCGGGAGACTCCGCCTGCTTTGGAAGATCAAGTCTCTGCGGCCCACGGACCCGCGCCGCGGTTCTCGCTGTTGTGCGCAGTGCCGCCGGCAGGCGACGCCCGAGCTCCGGCCAGCTGGCAGGCCACAGTGGCGGCTGGCGTGGAGGCTGGGGATGCCCCGGGGCGGCGCGGTGCGGCGTTTGACGCGAGGCCTGCGTTCTGCACACAGCGCGGAGGCAGTTTCTTTCGCTTTTGCTAATGCACGCCAGCCTCAATGTTTTTGCCCGCAGACCGATGTTCACCTTGGGCACATGGGCACTATGGTCCCCCCACACCCCCGCCCTGTTAGTGCTAGAAGTTTGATCAGTTAGCATGATCACCTCTGATTTCCTCCTGCTTTATTGGGCTGCGCCCAGAGTGTCCCACCAGGGTAAAGACCTTCGCAGGTGGGTTTGCATCACACCCTCCCAATTGGGGATCCTGAAGGCAGCGCTGGCCTTATTCATGTGGGGGCTTGTACCCTGGCAACGAGTAACCAAATGAATTCATGAGGATGTTGATCATTTTGAGCACAGTTTCTAGGAACTCTGCAGCTAGCTCTCCCTGATGGGGGAGCAGTGGGTCTGGGGTTGCCCATAGCAGAGTTTAGGGGCTTGTGGCCCGGGTCAGCCTATTTCCACCATCCCAACATTCTATATAAACCATGGAACCGGGTATATGCGTTACAACAGGAGGGGAGGGGGCACCTGCACTTTCTAGCTTAGGTGTGGGGCATTTGGGGCAAGGGGCAGGCCTGCTTATGGGTGACTGTAGGCCATGGAGACACCTATTATGCCTACACCAGCCTGTTTTTTTTTTGTACTGGGAATTGAACTCAGGGGTACTGAATCACTTAGCCACATCCCCAGCCCTGTTTTGTGTTTTATGTAGAGACAGGGTCTCACTGAGTTGCTTAGCGCCTCGCTGTTGCTGAGGCTGGCTTTGAACTCGCGATTCTCCTGTCTCAGTCTCCCAAAGTGCTGGGATTACAGGTGTGCGCCACCACACCCTGCTTGGCAGCCTATAGTTTTTGACATCTGCTGGAGTTATTTTATGGCAGCTGAGAAGAGCCCAGAGGGGGACAGAGGGGATCTTATATAGAGCAAGGAGCGTGGCCACTTCTTGTGGAGGTGGGTGTGGTTGAACCTCCTCTGTGCCTAGGATGGGTTCAAACAGGGAGCCATCCATGGAGAGTAGAAGCTGCCCAGCTCCCTACAGGCTATGTGCTGTTGTTGTTACTTGGGTGCCAGAGGTTCTTGCTGCAAGTAAGGCTCCAGTTTGTTCAATGCTATGGGCTCCAGGACCCCAGAGGGCACACACAGGAGTCCTGCAGGGCTCAGGATAGAGGGGGAATGAGAGAGGGGAAGTGGCTTGTCCCTTACTTTCCCCTGCAGACTGTACTGTAATGGGTTACATTACATTCCCCTAAAGATATATTGACGTCCTAAACACCAGTACCCCCAGATGTGATCTTATTTAGAAGCTGGGCCATTGCTGATGGCTTTAGTTAAGACACGGACATGCTGGAGCAGGTTGGGCCCTAAAGCAATATGACTGGTGTCATCAGGAGAGAAGAGACACAGAGAGAAGACAGCCATGGGGAGACAGGGGCAGAGCCTGGATTCTCCCAGGTGGCTTCCAGCAGTCCATGCCAAGAAATGCCATCGGTTGCTGGAGCCACCAAGAACTGAGGAAAGGCAAGAAGGATTCTTCCTTGGAGGCTTCAGAGGGCACATGGCCCTGCTGACACCTTGATTCTGGACTTCAGCCTCCAGCTGTGGTTTGCACTGATGGCTCCACCAAGGTCCTCTTTATCCTGAGGTGGGTGTAGAATGGAAAATATTGGACATTGGTGTGATGTCCAGAAATAGCAGAGATAAAGGCACTCTGCTGCATCACTGCGCTAGTTCAGGTGGGCTCATCATGCTGAGTCCAGCAATCAGGAACATGGGAAAGGTGCGTGGGCTCTCTTTTGGGTGATGCCTGTCTGGCTTGCCGGGTCTGCAGCATGTGGGCAGTATCACACGAGGAGTGGGCTGAACACTGTCCCATGGGGTGAGGTAAGGTCCTGCAGTGTACTCAAGGGCAACCTTGAGTGAGTCAGAAGTGGGAGGAGGTCAGGGATGTTTGGAGTGAGCTGTGTAGAAAAGGGACTCTTGCAGAGCCACAGCTCTTGAAATGTGGTCTTCAGGAAAGGGTTGATCTAGAGCACAATCCCCAGGCCTCCTTGTACCCACTCTGATGCTGTGGATGCCCCTGGCAGCCAGTGTCTCCCCAACACACACCCCTCACAACACACTACAAATACTATAAACTCACAGGCTTCCCACCAAACACACACCCTCCATATCACACCACACACATGCATACACATTTTGTATCAATCCGTAAACATGTGGTTTGTGCTAAAACACACCCCTCACGTTGTAGGACATGCACACAATGTCTTACACACACATACACATGCCCACACACACACACACACACATGCACCTGTCTTCACCCCACACATGCACATACCTCTCTCCACGTTGCAGTCATGGGCACCCACCACATCATGCCACCGACACACACATCCCATCGCCACACGAACACACGTCCTTCAAATTGACCCCCACCTCACATCCTCAGGACATCACATATTACCTCCAGATAAAACACCCCAGAAGTTGCCCCCAACCCCTGTGCTCATCCCCGGATCTGAAATGCATACACATCACCCCTGCCCTCCTGTGTCACAGGTCACACCCACCCAGTGACACAGCCCTCCTGGGAGAGGAGGTGCCTAGTGGCATGGGAACCCCTCCTGCTTGTTCACAGGTGGCCTCTCTGACCCACCAAGGCCATCTGGAGGGGCGTCACGACATCCAGGTAGACGGAGGAAACCCCAGTGCCAAGAAAGAGTGCAGCCCAGCAGGGTTGGGATGTGCAGGGGGCACTAGGCCAAGACTGGAGGGACAAGGCCTGAACTCAGGTTCTGCAAATGGTGGCACATGGACCACCTGCCCAGAGCCCCCAGGTGCACGTCAGGATGCTGACTGTGGGTCCCCACCTGGTCCTGCTGAACCAGACTGTCTGTAGGTGGGATTGGAGCCTCCATTTGAGACAAACCCGGCGGTGGTTAAGTACACTGAACAAGTGTTTGTAAACCACCAGCCTGAACTCTGTGACACCTGCTCCGGAGGAGAAGGGTGTGGGTTTTTTGGAAGGCATCAGTGAGCCACTGAAGTGTCAGGTGGGAGATGAGCAGAGCAGGGCTTTGGGAAGATGAATTTTGCAGCATGTCCAGATGGGAGAGTTTGGGAGAAATGGAGGTAAGTTATAAGGGAGAACTGATCTGGGATGGGTCAGGGGACAGCTGGAAGGGCTCACCTGTGAACTCGGTTGACATCAGCTGCCCAGCAAACTCACCAGCAGGACTTTGCAGTGAGCTCGGCAGAGCTGGTATTGGAGGATTCGGGGAAGACCCACCTGTGACAGGTGTCTACACAAGACTTGCACAGGTCCCACGTCCAGAAGGCAGTGGGCCTGTTAGTTTCTGGGGTGAGAGCATGTCCCAGTTGGCCACCCCACTCCCTCTTTGTCCCCTATCCCTCCCCTGTTGCCCAGGCTGCACTCAGTCCACTTTGCTCTGCTAGTAGGACCTTGGTGGCCCCTTTCTGCCTCAGTTATCTTCACATTGGAGTCCTGGGGATAGCCAGGCCCAGGCCCAGGCCCTGGGCACTTAGATTCGCCAGCTCTGTGTGGTATTTAAAATCTCTGTGTGAGTGACAGATTGGTAAACAAGGGCCTTATTTCCCGGCTCCCCAGGGATGCCAGGTCACTGGTATTTTAAGGAGACCCCGAGGTCTCCCAGCCTCTTCCCACGGCAGGATGGGGGAGACAGCTGCTGTGCAGAATCCAGCTGTTCTGAGCAGAGGGATGGACAGGGGAGGAATGGAGGGACCCGAGCACTGCTCAGCAGGGCGGGAAGAGAGCCTGGGCTGCACAGACACTCCACACTCAGCGGGAGCTCTCTTTGTGTCACTGGGGACTGTGGCTAGGCCCCGTCAAGCATCCTCTGTGTGGTTCCTGTCACAGGCTGTTGCCTTCCCTGTCGTCATCTTTGGGGGTTGCCCTGGGCTCAGGCCCCAGGTGTGTGCCTGTGTGGCTCCAGGTCGTGCCCTCGATGAGATGTCCCCAGGTTCAGGCCTCCTTCAGTGTCAAGGGCACCTGTTGGGTTGCTTCCTGGTGCTGGGTGGATGCCGAGGGTCTAGAAGGCCCCCAGGAAAGCCTGGCTCAGATGGTGTTGGTCCCTTACTCTGACCACATGTCTTCTCCTTCTCACAGGAGGTCGGCCTCACTTTCCTTGTGAAGCTAATGGCAAAACACAGAGATCTCACCCCTGTGGTCTGAGTGCGAATCAGGGTTTGTGGGCCCACACCCACATCAGCCCACTCCCCACCCTCCTAGACAGGCAGAAGGAAGGGCGAGGTGTGGGTGTGACGGCCAGCGTAGATGGAATGTGGCTGGGTGGACAGCACCTAGCATCGGGGCATCAGCTCGCTTCTTGGCAGCCGGGTCCATGGCCTCAGGGATTGCTAGGGCAGCCTTGGCCTCCTGGGACTCAGCCCTGCCCTACCCAGCCTGCCCTGGTCCCAGTCTCAGGAGCACTGGCTGCTCTGTCTCAGAACAGATTCCAGGCCAGCTCTCCCTTATCACCCACCTCCTGGATGGTCACCTGAAGCCATGTGCAGGCTGGCTCTGTGTAACCCAATGGATAAGCCCAAGTTTTGGTTCTCCCTCTCTCTCTTCCCACCAGTATGGCGTACTGCACCCCAGCCCTAAGTGTGATCTCACAGGCCCTGTGCTCTGATTTGTCCCAGAGACCCACAGACACGCATGTTGTCCAAGGGACGACATCTGCTCTTCCTGTCTCCGGAGCGCTGGGATTCTGGGAGCCAACAGTGTGAGTGGGCCCTCGGCTCAGGTCCTCCCAGGACTTTAAGGGAGCTCAAGAGCAGCTGTGGGTGTGCTGAAATCCAGGAGGAGAGGATGAAGGAGTGGGTGGAGAAAGTTAGAGGACCTCCCAGCCAGAGCTGCCCACTGTGCCCAGGGAGAGGCAGAGGGCTGCAGCCCGGGTGCACGTGGCTGCCTCTCTGTGCTTATGGTCTTTCATTCCTTTGCCTTCCTAGATCCATCGTGGCTGGGGGCTGAAGTGAGCAAGCTACACCAAGATGGCCCTTTGCTTTCTTTGCTCCTAGTTCTGATGAGCCCCAGGGGAGCCCCAGAAGAAGATGGGGGAGTGGAGGAGAACTGGGGGGCAGGGAGAGTTGCCTCCCTGGCTGCATCCTGGGGGGTGTAGTGAAGGTCACACAGCTACTGCCAGGTGGCCTGCCCAGCGGCCCTCCTTGTCTCTGAGTTCTGGTGCCCTGTAGGCTTGGGGTGGCATGCGCTCCCTGCTTCCATACCACTCAGGGACACTTGCCCTCCTCCTTGGTCACCAGCACTTGCCTGCACCTTGGGAAACAGTCTTTTTGTGCAGCCTTCTTGAATGGCCCCACACGGGTGCCCACCTGTTTCTGTCTGGCAGCCTGATTGGCGCATAGGGCCCCATAGCCCACACCCAGAGATTGCAGTGCCCACAAGTGCTTACTGTGAATCCGATGCCCACGGTGGCTGAGAAGGAGCCTGGGATGAACTTGCCCTGGTCAAACTGGACCAGCAGAGATGTCTTCCCCACTCCGCTGTCGCCCACCAGGATGGTCTGAAAGGGAGCAACAGAGAGGGCGGAGGGCTGCTGTGGGCTTGGGCCTTGAGATGTGATGTGACTGACAGGAGCTGGTTCCTTCTAGATAGACAGACAGATGACAGACACACGCACACACCCCTCACTCTTAATTTTCCATTGAGGTCACTGAGGAAAGTAAAAGACTAGAGGAAATCAGGTTCCAACCTGAGTTCAGGAACGTCTGAGGTGACCATGAGAAAGCTCACGGACATCCAACGTGGGGGCAAACCTGGCTCTGGGTCCCTGCTGCTGTGCTGAGCCCAACACTGCTTTGTGTGCACTGAGGCCACGCTTCCCATGGGCCATCTCCAGGCCAGGAACTGTGGCAGTCCTGTTTCCAGAAACAGGACTCCTCTAAAGGCTGGCTTCAGCTCTTGGACCCCTCATGTGGCATCCCACCTACATGGTGGTCTGAAGCCCCCCCGGGGCTCCCCAGGCTCCCTGGTTTCTTCTGCATTTCCCTCCTAGGTGGTTCCCCTGATAAAATCCTTGCAAATAAATTCCCTTTTGGCATCTGCTCCTGGGAAGACCACAGTGTCCATGGATCTGCCGTGTGCGCTACTCCAGGAAAAGCAAACAAACAAACAAACAAAACCCAAATTAGTCTGTGGAACAAAGAAAAATCAAGATGTCTGGTATGTGCCTTGGGAGGAGTTCACACTCGGCCCTGCGCAAGGTCTCGGAGAGGACAATGTTTCAAAGAGAAGCAGATTGAGAGGAAGAGGAGAAAGGCCACTCTCCTCTGGGAAGAAGTAGGGGTGAGAATTAGCTTGGAAATGCAGGTGAAATATTTGAAAGAAAGATCATAAGCAACAGAAAAGAAATATATGTCACCTGGAGGCTGTACCATCAGGTTCTTCGTGAAGGAATGAACGGTGGAGGAGTAGCTAAATGCCTTGGTTTCTTTTTCTTTTTTTTTTTGGTGCTGGGGACTGAACTCAGGGGCACTCAACCACTGAGCCACATCCCTAGCCCTATTTTGTGTTTTATGTAGAGACAGGGTCTCACTGAGTTGCTTAGCACCTCATCTTGCAGAGGCTGGCTTTGAACTTGAGATTCTCCTGTCTCAGCGTCCCTAAGTGCTGGGATTACAGACATGCGCCATCACGCCCAGCTAAATGCCTTGGTTTCAAGGTGGATGGTAGCGGCTTTCCAAAGGCAAACACTGGAGGTCATTGGAAAGGTGGGGGAAATGCAAACTTTAGTTGGACTTGCAAATTCCTAGAAGCATGAAGACTGCCAGGGCTCTTTGAGCAAGGTCCACGTCCCCAGCCACTGCAGGGCTCTGACTGTGCATGGTAGAAAATGGATGTCACAGCAGTCTGAACACGAGGTTGTCCGTGATGTTGACTTTGGATGACCCCTCACCACAGTTCCTCTGCACCCACCTCCCAAACCACATTCTGCCTGACTTTCATTTACTTCTGGGTTAAAGCACATCATTTGTTTGTTATGAACAGCGAGCAGTGGCTTGATTGATTTACATCTCAAATCTAACTTCCTTCAGCTTTAAGAAGTACTTCCTAGAGAGAATATTCTGGAAGGGGAGGAGTAAGCGCACGTGTGCCCACCACATTCACTTCCTAGAGGACATAAGATTCTCATTCTTTCCACTTTCATCCTTTCCTTTGCAGGGTGAGATTCCCATCCCTTTCTTCTCTCGTCTTAGAAGTAGTCCCTTCGCTAATCCAGGGAGACACACCAGCTCCAGCTGATTGTCTCTGGCTCTGGGCAGGGGTAGGATGATGCTGTCATATCGGTCTCTTGAGCAGCTAGGAATGTACTGGCAGCAGCTCTAGGAGTTTTTAATCTAGACCACCACGGATTGAAAACTCAGATCTGGTCCGTTGACAAGCATTTCTGAATTATTTCCCTTTCCAAATTTTTCACCATGCTTTTTGCCCTCCAAGAGCATTTACAAAAAATTAATCAATTAAAGGTCAATTAGCCATGTTTCTAGCTGAAGCCTCTGTGTCATCTTTGCTGTGATTTGGACAAGTGTCTGTGCTAGCTTTTCTTAAGTTATTTTGATTATGTCTGTATTTGTGTCTCCTCCACTTCCAAAGGGGACTAGAGGTCGTTTAAAATGAAACCCACACGTACAAGAAGGCCGTTAAAAATAATGCCTGAGAAAGTGCACCTTAACAACTGAGGGGCAGACAGCACTGCTAGCGCAAGCCTGTCATCCCAGCAGCTTGGGAAGCTGAGGCAGGAGGATTGCAAGTTCAAAGCCAGCCTCAGCGACGGCGAGGCACTAAGCAACTCAGTGAGACCCTGTCTCTACATAAAACACAAAATAGGGCTGGGGATGTGGCTCAGTGGCCCAGTGCCCCTGCATTCACTCCCCGGTACCAAAAAACAAAACAAAACAAAACTGAGGAGCAGGTGACAAGACAACAGGTGCTCGTTCTGAAAATCAAGAGCCCTTTCAACTTCTAACCCTGCAGAGGATCAACCCACCATTTTACCCCTGCAGGCCGCAGGAACAAAGTACCACAGTGTGGGCAGTTTATAAACAGAAATGTGCTTCTCAGAGTTCTGGATACTTGGAAGGTCAAGGCCCCGGGCAGAGTCAGTGTGAGGCAAGGGCCACTTCCTCACAGACTGCACCTCCTTGCTCTGTTCTCACACTGGGCAAGGCAGCTGTAGGGACCCTCAGTCCCAAGGGCTGTACCTCGTGACCTAGTCGCCTCCTAATACATCATGCCAAGAGTCAGATTTCAACAGAAGAACTGTGTGGGGGACACAGACATTCAGACCACAGTACCTGCTCTTGGAGACTCATTTTTCCTCGAAAATCAGCCTGCCCTCTGCCTGACTTCCCAGACAAGAGCTGGGCTGAGACCCAGTTTCTGGTTCCTTAGACTGCAGAAAAGGACATTAGATTTGGAAAATGTTCTAGATTGGTGTTATCTCTTATTGGCTTTGTTAGTTTGTGACAGAACATTCTTTCATTTGGGGGAACTTGTTTCAAAAACCCCCTTGGTGTGGGCACCCTGATGGCGACCAGGTCCAGGATGCTCTGTCTTATTAACTCTGGTATCAGAGTCCTTCTTCATTTTCAGCACCAAACAGGAGCAAAGAGCTCCTCTCTCTCTTTCTCTCTCTCTCTCTTTTTCTCTCTCTCTCTCTTTCTTTCTTCCTTGCCCCCATCCCTATCCCTCCCATACTTATATGGGCCAGACCTGGTTCCAATCTTCACTCTGCCACTTCATAGCTAGTTACTTACTTGGTCTAGTTACTTGCTCTCTGAGCCTCAGTTTCTTTATCTGAAAAATGGGAATAGGCTCACGTCTCCTCTAGATTTGCAGTGAGGATTCAATGTGATAATCATGGAAAATACAGAACACAGCACAAGTGGGTAGAAAAGACAGAAGTTTGACTGGTCTAAGGGGAACCAGGAAGCTTCAGAAATGGGTGCTGGAGTAGTTAGGGTTTGTGGCTGGTTCTTAGATGCTACAGAGCATCCCAGTGGGACTCTCAGAGCCAGGGGAAGAATGACAATGCCATACACATAGTGCATTCATTCATTCATTCTCTGCCAGAATTCATTGAGTACCTACTATGTGCCTGGTGCAGATCTAGCCACTGGCAACACAGCCCTCATGGACTTCTGGTCCAGAGTGAGAGAGACTCAACCAAACCAGTCCTGTTGGTACAGGAGCTGCTCCATCTGTGACGAAGTTGAGTCTGAAAATATCAGGTGTGTCTGCAAATTCAGAAGACTAAAAAGACTTCAGGGTTGTGTCCCTGGATGCATCTCCACCAAACAGAAGTTTATGTGAAAGCCAAATATCTTGGTGATATTTATTTTATAGGGCATCTTTCCCCAGAGTAGACAGTGTCATGTGCAATGGAAATCTGTTGATTATTGAGTGACATAAGCATATATAACGCATTGGTGGCCCCCATCTTATTTCTGGAATCACCCATGCATTTCTTTTTAAAAAAAATTTTTTTTTAAGTTGTAGATGGACACAGATATTTTTATTTTATTATTTATTTTTAGGTGGTGCTGAGGATCGAACACAGTGCCTCATGCATGCGAGGCAAGCGCTCTACCACTGAGCTGCAATCCCAGCCCTCACTCATGCATTTCTGCAGGAAGAGATAAAAGATGAGTGAGGCTGGGTGTTAGTGGTGCACACCTGTCATCCCAGTGGCTTGGGAGGCTGAGGCAGGAGAATCTCAAGTTCAAAGCCAGCCTCAGTAACTTAGCCAGGCCCTAAGCAACTTCATGAGACCCTGTTAATAAATAAAATATAAAAAAGGGCTGGGAATGTGGCTCAGTGTTCAGCGCCTCTGAGTTCAATCACTTGGTTAAATCTCATTCTTTTTTTTTTTAATATTTTTTTAGTTGTAGATAGACATAATGTCTTTATTTTATTGCTTTTTGTATGTGGTGCTGAGGATCGAACCCAGGGCCTCACACATGTGAGGCAAGCGCTCTACCGCTGAGCTACAATCCCAGCCCCTAAATCTCATTCTTGAGTCAAAGGGGAATCCTCCCTGGGGAGGCTGGGTCTGGGAGGGCCAGGATCAGAGGTCTAGCTGTAGTCTGGGCTCTGGGTAGACAGTTCTGTTCACCACTTGCTGACCAAGTGCAAGAAAGGAAAGTTTATTCCATGACTGTCATGCATCTGTCCCCTTGTTTCCAGGGCCTTCCCAGCCAGTGTGACTCCTGATCATTCCCCTGGAAGCTGGTGGCTCCCCTGTTGCAGAAGCCAGTGACCCCCATGTACTTGCGCAGTGTCCTGGGCAGAGACCTGCTTGACGGGCAGTGAGGGCTGAAGGGCTGCTGAGCCCTGTCCTGGCTTTCCGACCTGACCTTGTAGTCTGGAGATACGTAAAGTGAGAGGCCGACTCTGGCCACATTCTGGAAGAGCCATGGCTTATCAGCTGTCATGAAAAGTGCAAATAACCCACCTGCACCACTTGTTCTGGTTAGGGTAGGAGGAGGATGAATGCTTTGTTAGGATGTCACAGGGTGTGTATAACACGTACCAAAAGTGGCTCCAGGTGCAAAATACGAGACAGAACTGGCCTTTTCATGAGCTGTGCCCTCCTCCCCCAGGGCCTGCTGGGAGGCTGATGGGGGAGGGACGGTGGGGAGGACATGGGATCAGAATGAAGGGAGCAGGACAGACCCAGCTGGACAGACTCCCTTCCTTCCTTTGATGGACGGTTACTGTAGGGTGGAGGTGAGAGTAAGGGGGGTGTTGGGCAGTCATGAGTAATGGCTGGTTTCCTGGGCCAGGGGCCCTGGTGCCACTGGTGAGATTTTGGAGGATTCAGGCCGAGTCATGATTCACAGGGTCTTGGCTGGTGGACTTCCATAAGGACGCAGTGTGTTCTCAGGACAAACCTCCTCTTTTCCGCTGACTGGGCTAATATCCTCGCTCCCATCTCCCAACTCTTTGTAGTCTGGGTCTGGACACCTCCTCTTCAGCCTCCTCTCTCTCTCATTCCCATCTCTAGTCTAGAGCTCTCCTCTAGCTTTGGCCCAGCCCCACCTCCAAATGCTGTTGAACTCCTGGCCTTCTGGGCTCTCGAAAACATGGCCACACCCGAAATCCTAGGTCTGGGGCCTTGTGTCTACCAGCCTTGACTCTCCAAGGGCCTTGGGTGGAGCTGGGTCCCCTGCCTCAACTTCCCTCCAGCGGAGGAAGGGAGGAATGGATAAGGGCTGGCCGACCCAGTGGCTTCTTATCTGCAAATGTCTACAAGGTAGAGAAGGAGCCCGAGTTCTCTTTTTTAGGGACCTCTCTGCCACCGTGACTGTGGGCATGGTGGTATTTCTCAAAAGCTTTTCACGATCACTAGAACCTCCTCATTGGCAACTGCTCTGAAATTTCACCCTGTCCACCTCCTTCCTCTTTTATTCTACTCACCAGTGGGAAGTGGCTGAGGGGGGAAGTGCAGAGGCTGGAGATGGAGTTGGCTGTGCAGCTGGTTCTTGCTAACAGCTTCCACTGAGGGGGCCCAAGTGAAGAGAAAATGCACCTGCTGTGGCTCTTTCCCCTCCTCCTCTGGCTCCCAGGTAAGTGGACCCAGGTCTGTAGTGTGGGGAAGGCTTAATCAGCCGGGGGGGCGGGGGGGCGGGCGGCAGCGTTTGGCAGAGGGCCCAGGGGGCCCAGGAGGAGCCTCCTGGGTTTTCTCTGCTCACTCCCCCAGTGTTTGGGCACTTACAGTTGCCAAGGCAGAAATTCAGACTCCTTCATCATGGACTCAGCCCAAGGCGGCCACTCAGGGGCTGTTCCTGTTTAAAGTGGACGGTGGGTGGGCCAGAGCTTGCACAGCATGTGGAGAAGCGAGGAGCTCTGGTGGGTAGGGACTGGAGAATCGCTGATCCTAGGCTGGACTGTCACCTTCGTGAATGTGCTACGAGCAAGGAATGGCTTAGGGGAAAGAAGAGAGGTGGAGGGGGTTTGTAGGAAGGAAAGAGGGCATTTTGCTGGACAGAAGGGAGAGGTGATTCCTGGCATTTGGCACAGAAGGAAATAATAGAAGTCACTGAGGCTTACCACAACCCCAAGTGTGTGGATACTATTGTTTTTTTTTTTTTATTTTTGGTACCAGGGATCGAACTCAGCAGCACTTGACCACTGAGCCACATCCCAGTCCTATTTTATGTTTTATGTAGAGACAGGGTCTCATTGAGTTCCTTAGCGCCTCACCGTTGCTGAGGCTGGCTTTGAACTGACGATTCTCCTGTCTCAGCCTCCCAAAGTGCTGGGATTACAGGCTTGCACCACCACACCCAGCTGTGGATACTGTTTTGATTAAAACGCAGGGACTTCTCTGGCCTCGTAAACTTTGGCAGGGCCCAGGGCCCGGCCTTTGTGCTTCTCTTTTGTCTAGAGTGATTCCCTCATTGATTTTCCTGGCTCTTTCTGTCTGAAACACTCATTGGCAGATGACTTCCGATTTTATACCCTCAGCCTAGTCATCTCCCAGGACTTCGGATCTTACAGCTCACTGCCTCCTCAACACCTCTATCCAGATGTGGAAATTTCAAACGTGACCTGACCACATTTTCCCCTTGCGTTCCTTTCTCCTCAGGTCTTCCTCATCTTCCTGTTTGGAAACCCCATCTTTCTTGGGCTTTGGGCCAAACCTGGGGGCAGGGAGCCTGTGTCTCTTTTTCCAATACCCTCCAGTAACCTCCTGTCTGGCTCGGAGTCCAATCCTTTCCAGAGGCCACAGAGTGTTCTCAGTGGTTCCCTGTGAATCATCTCCCAGGTCTTTCCCTGCCTCCACCCACTCTGCCCACACTGGCCCCTTGGATGATCTTTGAGCTCACTGGGATGCTTCTGCTTCAGTATTTTGCACTTTCTGTTTCCTCTGCCCAGAATGTTCTTTCGCACACAGCCGTGGGCTCCAGTGTTTCACATCCTCCATGTTTTCTCTTCTCACTGTGGCCTTTGTTGATGACTCTAAAACCGCAATTCCCTTCAATTATTTTTCTGCATCGCCTGCCCTCCCCATAGCATGGAACCTTCCAGAAAGCAGGACTTTTTTTGGTGCCTATAACAGTAGTAGGTACCAATTAAACAAATAGTTGTATGAATGATTTTTAAATTTTTTTTTGTGCTCGGGATTAAAACCAGGGG
This sequence comes from Geosciurus inauris, assembly GCA_004024805.1. Lineage (NCBI taxonomy): Eukaryota > Metazoa > Chordata > Mammalia > Rodentia > Sciuridae > Geosciurus > Geosciurus inauris. Next base: position 10,755 of record PVHX01010750.1, on the reverse strand, counting down.
CACTTAACCACTGAACTTAACTCTCCAGCCATATTTTTGCATTTTATTTAGAGACAGGGTCTTGCTGAGTTGCTTAGGGCCTCACTAAATTACTGAGGCTGTCTTTGAACTTGCAATCCTCCTGCCTCAGCCTCCTGAGCCACTGGGATTACAGGTGTGCGCCACCCGGCTTGAATGAGAATTTATCCGATAAGAGAGTAGTATGATTGCTGCAATATTATCCTCCTCATCTTTCTCTTCCTATTTTTTTTGTTACCGAGGATTGAACTCAGGGGCACTCAACCACTGAACCACATCCTCAGTCCTATTTTGTGTTTTACGTAGAGACAGGGTCTCACTGAGTTGCTTAGCACCTCGCCATTGCTGAAACTGGCTTTGAACTCATGATTCTCCTGTCTCAGCCTCCCTAAGGGCTGGGATTACAGTTGTGCACCACTGCACCTGGCTTCTGTCTTCCTATTTTTAGAGAACTGAATGATTATTACTCTTAAAATCAATTGGAAAGGATATATATTGTTTGTGGGAATGTACAGTGGTGCAGACACTTTGGAAAATGATTGTCCCTCAAAGTGTTAAACAGAATTATCACAGGACCCAGAAATTCCACTCCTAGGTGTAGACCCAGGAGAACTGAAGTTGCATGTCCATGTGAAAACTTGAACTAAGTCCATAAATGTTAGACTGGGAGGTATCTCAGTGGTAGTGTTTGCATAGTGTACTCAAGGCCTGGAGTTCCATCCCCAGCACTGTAAAGAAAACAACAACAACAAGTACTCATAACAATATTAGTCATAATCTCTGAAAAGTGGAGATCTAAATGACTAACCCAAACTGATGACGGGATGAGTACAGTGTGGTTTACCCATGAGACAGAGGATTGCTCAGCCATTACACAGTCTGAAGAACTGATACCTGCCGCAGCTGGGGTGAACCTTGAAGTCGAGATGCCGAGGGGAAGAAGCCAGACCCAGAAGGTCACATGGGTCTGATTCCATTCATATGATACGTCCAGAACAGGCCGATTCATAGAGACGGCAAGGACCATGAGGCTGGCAAAGGCAGGGCACCTGCAGCTCTAGCTACTGGGGAGGCTGAGGCAGGAGGATCTCTTGCATGCAGGTGGGCAACACAGGGAGACTCTCTCTCGAAACAATAGCGTAAGTCGCCAGTTCCCCAAGACATTGTTTATTTGATATATGACAATGACATTGCTTAAAATATTATATTGGTTAGATGGTTAAAAATGAGCACCCTCGCACGCCTGTCATCCTAGCACTTTGGGAGGCCGAGACAGGAGAATCGCGAGTTCAAAGTCAGCCTAAGCAACCGTGAGGCGCTAAGCAACTCAGTGAGACCCTGTCTCTACATAAAACACAAAATAGGGCTGGAGATGTGGCTCAGTGGTCAAGTGCCCCTGAGTTCAATCCCAGGCACCAAAAAAAAAAAAAAAAAAAGAACACCTCCACCTGAACTTTCTCTTTGGCACTCGCCTCTTTTAATCCTTCATTTTCTAAATGGAGACTTCACTGTTTCTCCTTGTACAAATTATTTATAAAGGGTAGGGTATTAATCATTTTCTGGGGTATTCCTTCAAATTTTCCTTCCAGTTCTTTCTTTTTTCTGTCTTTTTCAGTGGTATGTCCAAGTGTTATATTTATGTAAAGTTAAGCTTATTGACTTTTTTCTGTGTGATATCTTCTATTAATTTTAAATTCAAGAAGTTCTTCCTCTCATCATCCTCAGAGATTTTACAAAGATTCACTTCCTCTTTCTTTCTCCCCGCTGCTTTTTTTGGTACTGGGAATTGAACCCAAGAGTGCTTTACCACAGAGCCATGTCTCCAGTGCTTCTTATTTTTTTTTATTTAGAGACAGGATCTCACTAAGTTGCTTAGGGCTTTCCTAAATTGCTGAGGCTGACCTTGAACTTGCAATCCTCCTGCCTCAGCCTCCTGAGCCCCTGGGATTACAGGCGTGTGCCACCACGCCCAGCCAAAGTGATTTGCTCTTTTATGTTTACCTCCTTCACCTACCCTGGCTGGACCCACATGGCTGGTGCTGGTGGTGGCTGATGCACTGTTTCCTTCCTCTGCTTATCTCTGAAGACTTTCATGGGTTATGAAATTCTTGGACAGAGCAGGTCTGTTTTTAGGTTACTTATTCTGTTCTAATAATAAGTTTTCTATTCTTGCTAGATTTCTAAGCTGATTTCTATATTATAGCCTGATAATGTGTTAGTATCTGACAGGGGAAATGCCTTCATTACTTTTCCTTATTTTATTTTTCTATCGGGTTTTTATTTTATTTTTAAATTACATTTGGTATTGGTGTCTTATTATCACACATAACAGTGGGATTCATTGTGACATCTGCACATGAACATAAGTCCATTTCACTTCCCAGTGCCTCCTCTTCCCCTCCCTTTTCCCCTCCCTAGTCTTCTTCCTCTACTTTACCATTACTGATTTTTTTTTTTTTTTTGGTACCAGGGATTGAACTCAGGGGCACTCGACCACTGAGCCACATCCCCAGCCCTATTTTGTGTTTTATGTAGAGACAGGGTCTCACTGAGTTGCTTAGCGCCTCGCCATTGCTGAGGCTGGCTTTGAACTCGCGATTCTCCTGTCTCAGCCTCCCTAAGTGCTGGGATTACAGGCTTGCACCACCACACCTGGCACCATTACTGATTTTAAAATATCAAAAAATTCTTATCTGTTCACCTCTTCAGATCGTCTCTGGTGTAAACACACACACACAAGCTAGAGATGATCTGATATATATATATAAATGTATATATATAAATGTATATATACTTAAACTAGAATTATCAGAAAAATATATATGCTCAAGAAGTTCTGGAGTTTTAAAATTTATCAATTTTGTTTTGATACTGGGGATGGAACCCAGAGGTGTCTATCACTGAGCTACATTTCCACCTCTTTCTTTTTTTTTTTCTTTCTTTTGGTACTGGGAATTGAACTCAGGGGCACTCGACCACTGAGCCACATCCCCAGCCCTATTTTGTGTTTTATGTAGAGACAGGGTCTCACTGAGTTGCTTAGCGCCTCGCTGTTGCTGAGGCTGGCTTTGAACTCGCGATTCTCCTGTCTCAGCCTCCCTAAGTGCTGGGATTACAGGCATGAGCCACCGTGCTCGGCTTCATTTTTTTATTTTGAGACCAAGTCTTGCCAAGTTACCCAGGCTGGCCTGGTATTTGGGATCTTTTTGCCTCAGCCTCCCGAGTCACTGGGATTACAGGCGTATACCCCTGTGCCTAGCTGTTTATGATATCCTTAGAAGTTTTTTGAAAAGAATAGTTAAGAGCCTTTATTCCAGTAGTTAATAAATATGGTGCTTGTTTGTCAAAATGGAAACTGAAAACGAGTAGACCAAACGGCTGATTAATAACTGTGTATTGAAGGCAAAAAAATGTTTCCATGGCACAAAATAAATCAGTTCTGAGTTTTTCCCCAAGGTAAATTTAACGGCTCCAGGTTCCTCAGCGTTTACCAAAATATGAAAGAAAAGAGTCAAGGTTGTCTTTCGCGGCACACTGGACTATGTGGGCTCAAGGGGAGACAGCGGTTTCATCCCAGCAGATGGGCTGCTCTGGTGGCGTGGGTCTGGAATGGACCCACCCTGCCAGCTTGCAGTCGCTCCTGCAGGGGAGACCAGACCCTGCGGTGTCTGAGAGGGCACAAGAGGGAGTGGGCGCTGGGGAAAGGCAGGGGTTCTGTGTCCCCCCTGATGGTTGTGAGTGTGAAGCCTGGAAGGACAGTGGGGCCACTGTGGCCCGCCAGCCCGTCCTCTGGGTGACCTTGTGAACATTAGCACAAACGCTGCAATGGAATGCAGGTGACCCAACGACTGAACGTCACAGGGCCTGTTGCCACTATGCAGAGTTGATGGAGCTTGGTATTGTCACCTCTTTCTAGTTCCCAGGGGATAATAGCCGATCTGATGGACGGGGCTCAGGCCGTGACGGGGAAGCCCGCAGCTGGCGTGCTCTCTCTTCTGCATGACCAGCTGCTCTCCTTATGGATTTTAAATGATTTAAAAAATGCCAACACTGGGCACAGTGGCACATGCTTGTAATTTCAGCTACTCAGAATTTCAGCTGAGGCAGGAGGATCGCAAAATTGAGGTGAGCCTGGACTACTTCATTAAACCCTGTTTTAAAATAAAAACTAAAAAAGCCTGGGGTGCTCAGTAGTAGAGCACCCCTGGGTTCCACCCCTAGCACCAGAAAATAGGGAAAAAAAAAAAAAAGAAAGAAAGAAAAGAGAAAGCTCCCTTCGAGTTCAGGTTAAAAACCAACTACCAGGGCTGGCTGTGGCTCTGTGCTAGAGCACTTGCCTAGCATGTGTTGAGGCACTGGGTTCGATCCTCAGCACCACATAAAAATAAATAAATAAAATAAAAGTATTGTGTTCTTCTATGACACATATATACACATATGTATATATACACACACACACATATATATACATACATACATACATACATATACACCCACTAAATGGATCTCGACACAGATTTAAAGCCCAGTGGCTTGTGTGCCCAGGTGCCCATGTGCCTAAATCTGTTCTCAGTACAGTTGATTGTTGCTTTTACAATAAGAGTTGATTCTGCTTTTACAATAAGAAAAGCTCAGTAATGTTGCCTAGAAGTACTAGAAATGATCTCAGTAAAACCAGAAATGATTTACATTCAATAAAAACCTGGTGCAGTTTGAGTGCACACATGTACAGAGTGGTGTGATGTGCACGGATAAACCCACGGGGACAGCTTCTGGCTCTCGGGACCACAGAGCTGCATGTTTGCTACAGGAGAGAAAGGTGGGGGGCAGCGAGGAGGAGTGTGTATGTGGTTCTCGTTCATAGCCAGTCCAATCATAGGGCCTGTCCCTGCTGGTGGCACAGGTGGCCTGAATGTACGACTTCCTGTGGCATAAAATGCAGCCCCCGCCGGTCTGTGATTTCAACTGTGATTGTGGTGTTGGGAGGTCCTGCTTATTGGCAAACACCAGGAAGCCTGGGACAGGGAGAAACAACACTAAGCAGAGGCTGCTGCTCTCAGGCATTGTGTTGGGCCGGCTCCCGGAAATGGCCCACCTTATTTTAAATGATAAAAAAATAGCACATGTATATAAATGTGCGTAAAATATCAATGTCCAGGCTAACAAATTATCATAGAGCACACACCAAGGACTCCGGTTCTGTGTGCTGTTTGCTGAGGTCTTTGATAGACAGCCCTTCTCGGAGAGAGGACGTTCTTTACTTTGCTAAGCGTTTTTAGAAAATCCCCAATGGATATTGAATTCTGCCAAGTACTTTTCCCTGAGATGAGTGAATGGTTTTCTTTCCTTACTCTGCTAATGACACATATTACACATACTGATCTTCCAATGTTGATACAATTTGCTGCCAGGTGTGAGGCACACACCTGTAATCCCAGGAACTTGGGAGGCTGAGGCAGGAGAATCACAAGTTCAAGGCCAGCCTCAGCAACTTAGGGAGGCCTTAAGCAACTTAGCAAGACCCTGTCTCAAAATCTTAAAAGGACTGGGGATGTGGCTCAGGGCTTAAGTACTCCTGGGTTTACTCCCTGGTACCAAAAAACAAAACAAAATAAAATAACAAACAATTGTGCTTTCTTGGTATAAGCCAACTTGGCGAGAATATATTATTCTTCTTACATAGCACTGGATTTAGTTTGCTGATTTTTTGTTTCAGACTTTTGCATTACAACTAATATTTGCCTATAATATTTTTTCTTTTCTTTTCTTCTTCTTCCTTTTTTTTGGTCATACTGGGTTTGGAGCCAGGGTCTCACATATGCTAGGCAAACACTTTACCACTGAGCTACATTCCCAGCTCTTCTTATTTTATTTTAGCACGGAGTCTCACTAAGTTACTGAGGCTGGCCTTGAACTTGTGATCCTCCTGCCTCAGCCTCTTGAGTCGCTGGGACCACAGGCATGGCCTTCCCACCAGGCTTCATGTTTCTTTCTCCCACTTCCTTTATCAATTAAGTTGTCATCCAGATTATGCTAATCTCATTAGATGGATTCAGGGTTGCTTCCTTTTTTCCTATGTCCTAGAACTTTCTGTGTAAATCAGCCATGATTCCTTTCTTACATCTTTGGTAAGTATCTCCACAGAGCTGCATAGGCCTGGAGTTTCCTTTGGGAGAAGTTTAAAACAATCAGTTTGATTTATTGAAATAGCTCAGGGATTGTTCAGGCTTTCAACTTCTTTTGTGCTAAGAGTTACTTTTTCTTTTACTTTTTTAAAGGAATTTGTTTATTCAATCTAAAATTTCAAATATCATGGCATAACAGTTTATACATCCTTTTATCATCTTTCTAAATTGTTACTACTTTTATTATTGTCTGTTTAATATGTGTAGGGTGTGTGGTGATATTACCCTTTTCATTTCTGGTATTGATTATGTAGATCTCTGTTTCTATCATGCATATCTTGCTAATTTTATTAACAGAGAAGATTTGTTGATCTTCTCTGTTATATGTTTGTTTTCTGTTTGATTAAACTTTATTCTTATCTTTATTACTTCTTTTCTTCTTTTTTAAAAAATTTTTTAGTTGTTGATTGACATTTATTTATTCATTTATTTATATGTGATGCTGAGGATCAAACCCAGTGCCTCCCACATGCGAGGCAAGCGCTCTACCACTGAGCCACGACCCCAGCTCCATCTTCTTCTCTTCTTACTTCTATTCTTTTTCTAACTGTTGACATACATTTAACTTATTCAATGTAAGCCCTCTTTGTTTTATAATATGAACATATTTAGTGCCATAAAACAACCTTAAGCATAATTTAGATGCAGCCCAAGAGACTTTTTTAAGTTGAGGTATAATTTACAGATACTGAGCCGGGCGCGGTGGCTCAAGCCTGTAATCCCAGCACTTTGGGAGGCTGAGACAGGAGGATCGCGAGTTCCAAGCCAGCCTCAGCAACGGCGAGGCACTAAGCAACTCAGTGAGACCCTGTCTCTACATAAAACACCAAACAGGGCTGGGGATGTGGCTCAGTGGTCGAGTGCCCCTGAGTTCAATCCCCAGTACCAAAAAAAAAAAAAATTTACAGATACTGACATGCATAGAGAGTAAAAGTATAGTTCTATGAGTCTTGACCAATACATATAACTTGTAACTCACACTCCTATCAACATACAGGATATTTCCTCACTCAGAAAGTTCTGAGTTTCCTGCCCAGCCAGTCCTTTCCTGTCTATGAATCATGGTTGCGATTTTTACCACCACAGATCAGTCTGCCTGATGTAAGTCTTCACGTAATGGGATCAGGAAGCGTATTTGTCTTTGTGTCTGTCTTTCAGCTGGCACATCTGTGACATCATCCATCCACTCCTAGATACAAAGTCAAAAGAACTGAAAACCCTTGTTCCCAAAATAGTAGCAGGTACACTTTTCACAGTGCGTGAGGATCTCGGCTGTGCTGCGTTCTTTTCAATGTTTGTATTGTGGGTCTTAAGTTTTAGCTATGTGGTGGGTTTCAGGCAGTATCTTATTGCAGTTTTAATTTACATTGCTGGATGGCTAGTGATGTCCTTATGTGTCTGGCCTATCTGAAAACTTCCTTTCTAAAGTGTCTGTTCAAATGTTCTACCATTTAAAAAAACTAGATTGCTTTGTTTTCATTATTGAGTTGTTAGAGTTTTTATGTGTTCTGGATAGAGTGTCTTTGCAGATTTATATGTGAAAACTTTAGATTGCATGATAGTCTCTTGCAAGGCCAGATGTCAGAGATGGAGACAGAGCTGTGCCAGGTGAGTGCCTGCTAGGAGCATTGATGGAGCTGCACACCTGAGCCTGCTCTCTGTGAGGCCCGGAGGGAACTCACCAGGGAAAAGATACAGAACTTTTTGAGGAAAGATGAATTTTTGAGCTTCTTTTGTGAATCATGAAAAAATTTCTGCATTGCAAGGGAAAGACCACAGTAAGCCAAATGGTCAAAGGAAATGATGCCTCTGAAAATTATTCCCAGAAAATAAAAGTATGCAAATTGTTCCAACAAACAAAATTTGAGATGAGAGGAGGAAGTCCCTTAAAAAAACTTGATTTGATTGCCCATCATATAAAATATATGAAGGCTTATTATACTTTAATAAAAATATAATTGTGTTTATATTTTTTGTTATTTAAAGAAACAATACATTGTGTGATAGAAACAGAAATAGATTAGTGGCTACCAGGGGCTGGAAGATAGGGGTCAAGGGCAGCAATTACTAATGAGATGGGATTTCTTTGAGGGCTGAGAAAAATGCTCAGGAATCAGATGGTGGTGATGGTTGTGAGTGCTCTAAAAACCGGGTTGTGGACTCAAAATGCTTCACAACAAAACTGGCTGTACTGGTGCGCAACTGTGATCCCAGTGACTTAGGAGGCTGAGGTAGGAGGATCACAAGTTCAAGGCCAGCCTCAGCAACTTAACAAAACCCTGTCTCAAAGCTAAACAAACAAAAAACAGGACAGGGTGTAGCTCAGTCATAGAATATCCCTGGGTTCATTTTCCAGAACTGATGGGGGTGGGGAGTGAAAAATCTAAAAAGACCAATAATTGTAGGAATTTTTTTTTTTTTTTTTTTTTGGTATTGGGGATTGAACTCAACTTGACCACTGAGCCACATCCCTGGCCCTATTTTGTGTTTTGTTTAGAGACAGAGTCTCATTAAGTTGCTTAGTACCTCACCATTGCTGAGGCTGGCTTTGAACCGGCAATTCTCCTGTCTCAGCCTCCCAAAGTGCTGGGATTACAGGCTTGTGCCACCGCGCCCGGCTGATTGCTATTACTTTTAATGAAGCTGGGGTTTCAAAAAGTGAGAGTGTTCACACAAAATCTAGATTTTTGGATACTCTAGAAAAAAAGAAAAGATGTGAAATTGCAGAGCCCGTTTCTTTTGCAGGGACGGGGGACTGAAGTGGAATGGGGCTTGCAGGGCTGGATCTTTGTCCTCCCTGCGTCCCAGGTCCCCTCCACTTCCCTGATCTCCTTGGTGCTATCTATGGCTTAGTGTCATTTGCTATTTTAAAAAATCATTTTTGTAAAGAAACATTTAATTGTATCCTAAATCTTTCAAAGTGAGGAAAATGGAAGAACAAATAAGAAGAATATGTATTTGAATAGTCACCTTACTATGAGGGTAGAGTAATCAGGACAGTGTGGGATTGACATAAGGATGGACAAAAAGGTCAATGGAACACAAAAAACCCATATGGAAAACCCATAAATAACTCACAAATTTGCTATTTGACAGATACCAAGGCAACTCAGTGGAGAAGATGGGAGCTTCGTGCTGTGGGTTCCGAGCACATGGAGACCAGCTGGCAGCACAGCTCTGGTCCACTTCCAAGGCCTTTGTCTAGGGAGGCTCACTGCAGAACCCTGGAGACCATGAGACCCCCAGGAACAGCCCCTGCACAGCCACCTGATGTGGCTGCTTCAGTGGGACCTCCCGAGAGCCATGGGTGCTGAGTGGAGGCAGCAGCAGGTGTTGTGGGCCTGGATCCTGCTACTCCCTCCCCTCCAGACCAGCACAACACAAAGATGGCCACAAAGGGACACCCCTCAAAATATATGGATTCACTGGCTCTTGGAGGGTAGGAAAGGGTGAAGGACACAAAGCCACTCTTGCTGTGCCGCCATTTTTCTTTCTTTGGGGAGCTGTAGTTGTGCTCAGCAGTGATTTTCCTGGAGCCTTTGGGCTAGCAGCGTGTTCAGGCATGCAGGTCTGGCTCAGGGAAGGTGGGTTCCTTCCTTGACCATTACTCAATTCATGATGCACTTGGATTGGGAACTCTTCCCAGTGCAGGACTCTGTGGCTGTGCCCCTGGGGTGGGAAGTGATTGGTATGTGGATTGTATTTTCCAGGCTATTCCACTGCCAAGAATGATGTCACTGGTCCAGAGACACAGAGTGGCCCAGAGAAGGGCTCACTGACTGTGCAGTGTAATTACACCTCAGGCTGGAAGACCTACAACAAGTACTGGTGTCAAGGAGCTAATTGGTGGGACTGCAAAATTCTCATTAGCACCACTAAGTCAGAGCAGGAGGTGAAGAAGGACCGTGTATCCATCAGGGATGATCAGCAAAAGCTCATGTTCACGGTGACCATGGAGGATCTCAGGAGAGACGACGCTGGCATTTACTGGTGTGGAATGGAGAAGACTGGGTCTGACCCTAAGTTTCAAGTTAATGTGACCATTGGCCCAGGTAAGAGTGTGTTGATGTGTCCCTGAGGTCCCACTCAAGTGAAGTAACCGTTACTCAGAGTGACTTGTCTGTCACAGAGAGGGCTTGAGTCCTGAGGTCTCACAGAATCCCAAGTGAACACTTGGGGTTGGCGAGGGGTGGGGCACCTGAACCTCCTCCAGGGAGTCAGCAAGCTGCTCCAGGTATCTTTTCCCTCTGCATGGCTGAGCTCTGAGTCTGTTGCCAATAAAGGTCAAGATGATGGTCCCCAGTTTCAGCCCTTGGGCTGGAGAGACGCCCCTGCTACTGCCTTCCTGGGACTTCAGTGTCCAGGGGTGCCCTGCTCTTTGGGGCACTTTGAGCTAGGCCTTCACAGGTGCTGTTCTCACCCCCACTCTGCATCTACCCTGGGGTAGAAGAAGCCCTGCATAGCCGGGTGCTGTTGGTCCGATTCCTGAGGCCTAGAGACGCCTTCACCAGGGCTGCACTCCTGGTGCTGGAAATCCTGCTGGGAGCCATTC
>PVHX01010749.1:0-68260 GCA_004024805.1 Geosciurus inauris | reverse complement strand
CACTAGAAAAACTTGGGATAGTAGGAACATTCCTCAACTTTGTAAAAGCTATCTATGCTAAACCCAAGGCCAACATCATCCTAAATGGAGAAAAATTGGAATCATTCCCTCTGAAAATGGGAACTAGACAGGGATGCCCTCTCTCACCACTGCTATTCAACATAGTCCTTGAAACACTAGCCAGAGCAATTAGACAGATAAAAGAAATTAAAGGGATACAAATCAGAAAAGAAGAACTCAAACTATCATTATTTGCAGACGACATGATTCTATGCTTAGAGATTCCAAAAAATTCTACCAGAAAACTTTTAGAATTAATAAATGATTTTAGCAAAGTAGCAGAATACAAAATCAACACCCACAAATCAATTGCATTTGTATACATCAGTGATAAACTCTCTGAAAGAGAAATTAGGAAAACTATCCCGTTCACAATAGCCTCAAAAAAAAATAAATAAAATACTTGGGAATCAATTTAACAAAAGAGGTAACAGAACTCTACAATGCAAAGTACAAGACACTGAAGAAAGAAATTGAAAAAGACCTTAGAAGATGGAATAATCTCCCATGCTCCTGGGTAGGCAGAATCAATACTGTCAAAATGGCCATACTTCCCAAAGTACTATATAGATTCAATGCAATCCCAATTAAAATCCCAATGTCATTCCTTATAGAAATAGGAAAGGCAATCATGAAATTCATTTGGAAGAATAAGAGACCCAGAATAGCCAAAGTAATCCTTAGCAAGAAGAGTGAAACAGGAGGCATCACAATACCAGACCTCAGATTATACTACAAAGCTATAGTAACAAAAACAGCATGGTACTGGCACCAAAATAGACATGTAGACCAATGTTATAGAACGGAAGACACAAAGACGAACCCACTTACATATAGTTACCTTATACTATATAAAAGAGCCAAACATGTACACTGGAGAAAAGATAGCCTGTTCAACAAATGGTGCTGAGAAAACTGGAAATCCATACGCAGCAAAATGAAACTAAACCCCTATCTCTCACCATGCACAAAATTCAACTCAAAGTGGATCAAGGACCTGGGAATCAGACCAGAGACCCAATGCCTAATAGAAGAAAAAATAGGCCCAAATCTTCATCATGTCAGATTAGGACCATACTTCCTTAACAAGACTCCTATAGCACAAGAAGTAAAATCAAGAATCAACAAATGGGATGAATTCAAACTAAAAAGCTTCTTCTCAGCAAAAGAAATAATCAATGAAGTGAACATCGAGCCAACATTCTGGGAACAAATCTTTGCCACACACACATCCAATAGAACACTAATCTCCAGGATATAAAAAGAACACAAAAAACTTATCACAAAAAATACTAACAACCCAATCAATAAATGGGCCAAAGAGCTGAACACAAACTTCACAGAAGAAGATACACAATCCATCAATAGACATATGAAAAAATGTTCAACATCTCTAGCAATCAGAGAAATGCAAATCAAAACTACCCTAAGATTTCATCTCACGCCAGTCAGAATGGCAATTATCAAGAATACAAATAGCAATAAGTGTTGGTGAGGCTGTTGGGAAAAAGGCACGCTCATACATTGTTGGTGGAACTGCAAATTGGTACAACCAATCTGGAAAGCAGTATGGAGATTCCTTAGAAAACTTGGAATGGAATCACCATTTGAGCCTGCTATCCCACTCTTCAGTCTATACCCAGAAGACTTAAAAACAGCAAACTACAGTGCTGCAGCCACTTCAATGTTTATAGCAGCTCAATTCACAATAGCTAAACTGTGGAACCAACCTAGATGCCCTTCAATAGATAACTGGATAAAGAAACTGTGGTATATAAACACAATGGAATATTATTCAGCAATAAAAGAGAATAAAATTATGGCATTTGCAGGTAAATGGATGGAGTTGGAGAATATCATGCTAAGTGAAGTAAGCCAATCTCAGAAAACCAAATGCCGCATGTACTCGTTGATAAGTGGATGCTGATTCATAATGTGGGGAAGGTCATGGGAATAATGGTGGAACTCTGTTCATAGGGGTGTAAGCAGGGAGGTGGCATGGGGACAGTAAATGTGGTGGCATATGATGGTCTTCAAAGCCCTAACTTTATGTATGACTGCATGTATGTTATGATTCTATACAACTTACAACTAGAGAATTGATATGTTATCCTCTATGTACAATTAATCAAATTGCACTCTGTTATCATGTAAGCCTATATAGAAGAAATAAATTAATTAAATATGAAAAAAAAAAGAAAAAAAAAATTTCAAATCTGGCAAGGGCCACAGTATGACTTCATTTGACTTTTGCTTTCATGAGACCCTTTTCCTCTATTAAAAAAAAGTATGCATATATAGAAATATTAAAAAATACATATAAAATACACATATATACATACATATATAATACATTCACATGATATTGTTTTTAAACTATGTTGATATAAAGACAAATACATTATTGTTATATATTAAAACATTTTATTTAACCAAAAAAAAAAGGAAATACATCGAGAATGAGCCATCTGTGCAGTCGAGATCAAGGCCTCTGAGTTTAGATTGTACATTGAACAGTTGCTACAAGAGGCACACTCTCTGTGCAGAAGGTACCAGCTGTGATGCAGAGTGGCCAGTCTGAGGGTCCCATCATGCCAGCCCATCGTGCCACGTGAAGCTGAGTCAGAACCACTATCTGGGGACAAGGTCAGTGGCCCCAGAGCAGTGGAACACTACAGCCTCCTGGCTAGGTTCTCATCAGTCTCCTGGAGGAGGTGTTGACGAGTAACCCTGGGTCCTGCTGGATGTACATCCAGATATTACTGTAAAGAGTCATTTGCTCCTAGTGTGAGCTGTGAAGACATGTTGGTAACATGAACAGAGGAAGCTCACGTGCCTGGACACACTGGACGTTAAGCCCACTGCTCCATTAGATGACTCCTGCGAGTCCCGAGCCGGGTCCATCTGAAAGCCATGCTCCACAATGTCCATAAAAGTATCTGTATTTACCTGGACATCTTTCTTACACTTACATACGTATAAACACGAAGTGAGAAGATTCATCCCAGTATCCTCCTAGCCCTCCACTTGAGCTCCCTGCCTGGGATACACAGAAGTGCAGAAGAGGAGGGGTGGTGCTCCCCAGAGTCCTGGAGGGAACTCTGTGAGAGCATTGACGGGATCCCTTTGAAGTCAACTGTAACATGATGCTGTGATCTGGCGGTGTGACATGGCAGTGTGACATGACACTGTGACGTGGCATTGTGATGTGACATTGTGACATGGCACTATGACATGGCAGTGTGACATGGCACTGTGATGTGACCCTGTGACATTGACCCTGTGATGTGACACTGTGACATGAGATGACACTGATGTGACACTGTGATGTGGCACTATGACATGGCAGGGTGAATGACAGTGTGACATGGCAGTGTGATGTGACCCTGTGACATCAACCCTGTGATGTGAAACTGTGACGGGACACTGTGATATGGCACTATGACATGGCAGGGTGAATGGCAGTGTGACATGGCACTGTGATGTGACACTGTGACATGGCACTGTGATGTGGCAGTGTGGTGTGGCAATGTAACATGATGCTGTGATCTGGCGGTGTGACATGGCAGTGTGACATGACACTGTGACGTGGCATTGTGATGTGACACTGTGACATGACAGTGATGTGACACTGTGACTGACACTGTGATGTGGCACTATGACATGGCAGTATGAATGGCAGTGTGACATGGCACTGTGGTGTGACATTGTGACACGAGACTACAAGACACTGATGTGACAGTGTGACATAATGCTCTGGTGTGGTGTGACACTGATGGGGGCCTGTGACGTGGCAGTGTGGTATGGCCCTGTGCTGAAGCCATAGGCTGCCACAAGCTGAGCCCACATCACGAGGAGGACATCTCCAGTTGGGCCAGCCTGGTGCGATACTTCATCATTCTTAGAGAGCAGCATGCAATAAATAAGTGTAGGAATTGTTTATTTCTGGAATTTTCCACGTCATGGTTTTGTGTCTGTTGATTCTGAGTAACTGAAGCTGGGGAGAGTGAGGCGCACCTCATTGATTGCTTTGCTGCTGTAGTCAGTGACACCAATATGCTGCCCTGTCCCTCAGGCAGGTCTGGGCGGGGTGGGGGGAGCCATGGTCCCTGCCGAGGAGCCTGAACACACAGGTTCCCTGCACCTGGGTTCCCTGGACAGCAGGTCAGCTCCCTGGATGGTGCCGTTCTATTGTGCGTGCTGGTGAGGGCTCCTCTTAGAGGAGGAGGAACTCTGTGTTAACATGAGTGAGAGAAAGGGGACATGGCGAGCAGAAGCAGCAGGATGGCTGCTGCCAGCATCTCCTGCCCAGGCTGAGTGCTGCCTCTACATGGAGAAGATTGCGGAGGCTGGAGGGAGGCTTCTGCAGCCTCCTGGGGACGCTCAGCCAGAGATGCAGCCTCCCAAAACCGGTGGCTTTGGAGCTTTCTCACATACCAGCAGTTGGCAAGCCTACCTTCACCCTGTGGCTGCGGCGCTGCCCGCTCTGTCCTTTGCTCTCTGGGGATCCACACCCAGGCTGCCTCCTGCAGGTTGGAGATCACCACTCTGTCTCCCTGGTACCTCACAGGTTCCTCATCTCTCAACACCCTGCCTCAGAGGCTTGAATCAGATGCAGCCATCTCCGACTGATTTCTTTCTGGTCCTTCCCTTCCGTGCTTAGCCACTACACACATATGTGTCCCTTCTACCCCTAGACTCTCACCTCCAGTCCCTGCTCCCCTTCACAGGGCTCTGGGTCGCCACTATCCCCTCTGTCTCCGAGTCAAAATAGCACCTGGACATCCCTGGACTCAAGTTAGTTCCAGCCACACAAGAGCCAGAGGTCTTGCCAATGGGACTCACCCCCTGGCCCCAGACCCTTCAATAACACCCCATTAACTCAAGATGAAATCGGATTTCTTGAACATAACAGGCTAAGGCTCCCTGTTAATTGTCTGGCTCTGTCTTGGACCCGAGGCTCTTTTCCTCTGTCTCTGCAGGATTGCCCCTGGCACCCTGATTCTCTTGATCATGAACTCTTATCAGTAGGATGCAGCCCTCCCCTGGTAGCCATGGGTGATTGGCTCCAGGACTTCCAGTAGGGACCAAAATACTCAGATGTCCAAGTCCTGTGTGTAAAAATGGTGCAGCGTTTGCATATACTCTATGCACATCCTCCTGCATACTTTAAGTCATCTCTAGATTTTCTGGAATACCTAATACAATGTAAATAGTGTGTAAGTTGTTGTTTACTGTTTTGTTGAAGGAATCACAAGGAAAAAAGCCCATGTGTTCCTTACAGACATGACCACTGCAGGTGTAACTGCATTCTAAGCTGCCTTGGGTGACTCCTTGCATGTGCATGGCCAACTGTGATTTTAGGTACGCTTGCTTTATCATTTATAAATTTTGAATATGTGTTTGTCAATCATATGTGGACATCTTATTATTCATTCTATTTTTGGCCCAATAAAGTATAGCTTTTTAGATAACAGAGAATATACCTTAGTGAAAATGCTGTTTCTTTCTGGAACTCTGCTGGATTGTCTAGCATACCTGCAGGCTGGGCACTCCCTTCTGTGGAGACCTGCCCTGGCCACAGGGAAGTGGGGTCACCTCTAGACCTCTGCACCTGCTCCTTCCTCTCCAGGGCCACACTCACCTTACCTGTACCTGGGGTGCTCCTACTCACAGAGAAACACGGATGTTTATTAAGCCAGTATGCACTAAATGGCCATCGCTGCTTAGAGAGATGAGCTACTTTAGGCTCCACAATTAGAGTTATGTTCATGGTCTTCAAGTAGGTGCTAGGGTTGCTGGTATGAATGACAAAACACACAGGTGAAAGTAGCTGACTTTGACTTCAGTCCTAATCCTGCACAAGAGGCAGGTGTCGTGAGAAATCTGTCAACGCATCTGTTCTTGGCAACCTGCTAACCCAGGGCTAAAAGACCTTCATGTTTATAAGGATGACTTAGGCTGGCATTTAGACAAGGGTCAGGAAACACGTGACGGGTGTCTCTGTTGTGTCCAGTCTGCTGTAACAATCTGTGCAGCGTGAACCGCCATGGACATCTGTTTCACCTGTTTTACCACATATGGAGCACGAATTCCAAAAGGGTAATGCCAGTCCCCAGGGCACGTGTTTGCAATTTTTGTAACGATAGACATTGGCACATCCTGCTTTCGGCACAAGAACAAGCAGCCTTGTGGGGCAGTGTGGTAACTAACCTCGGAGTTCTGGCTATCTGATAGGAGAGAAATGGCATCGCTGGAGGAGCTCCCAGGTGATTTTCCTCAGACAGCAGTCATACGTGCCAGCCACCCCAGTGCCTGGGAGGCACGGGGACCAGCAAAGCTCTTACCAGGAGCAGAGCCCTACAGGCCACACAGGCTGGGAGCATTCCCGACAGTGCTGAGTTGTCACTCTGCCCCATAGCGTCCCAGAGCTAGGCTGCATCAGACCAGGTTCCCTCTTACTGGGAACACTCAGTTTAATCCCAAGGAAAAAAAGTACTCCGTGTTGTTCTCTGAAGGGAAGAAATAACACTGAAAATGTTACTTTCAGGGTTGTGCTTTAGAATCTGTGTGAAAAAAAACTTACATATAGTTTCATATATATTGATAAACTCAGGGTAATTATAGAAGACTAGTCCATTTGTTGCGGGGAAAGGACCAAATAAGGATTTCTACAAACAGGACGAGAAGATGCTCCTTGGGTTTCATGCCAACAGGTGACACAGGCCATGTGGAAACCTGCCTGGGACTCTCCTTCCGTAATGCTGAGTGTCCTCCTCTCTTCGGAAGTTCCTGTCACCCTCCTAGCCGACATCAGATCCACCACCAAACCGTCAGCCCTGTCTATGGCTGCTGTGTCCTCCTGGCAGCTCACGCTCAGGGCGAAGTCATCCAATTGCCATGACTGCAGCTATCTTGGGGGTAACCTCTGTCAGCCTGTGGAGCAGGGCTGCTGAGCTAGTCAGCAGAGCGGGTTGTGTGACCACCGACACCCGAACTGCTCCTGAATGGATGTCGGACTTGTCGTTTTAGAGAAAGGCCAGGTCATAAGGCCCTGCCTCCCTGTTGGAGCAGTCCTGGGTCTGCCTGCTTCTGATTTCTGTGTCCTGACACCTATTCCTTGCCCAGCTGAATGGCAGGGCCTGGTCTTTCTGAGAGGGCCAAGGGTTGCCTGCTCCTGAGGACACTCTCACAGGGCTTCTGCTCCTAAGCCTGCCCTCCCTCACACTGTGCCTTCCCTCTCTCGTCCCTTCGTCCCTCCAGTTACTCTCCAGCAGCAAGGGCCTGTCATCCAGAAACTTTGTCTTTCACTGCTAAAAATGGGTGCACTTAAGCTTCCTTAATCCCTCCTTGGGATACTGCTTTTCAATGTCGGGCATCTTTTCTGGGGCTGATGGTAGGATGAAATTTTCTGGTGACTGATCCTCCTTCCAGGCTCATCGGCGAGGAAAGCAGAATTCTTTTCATCAGCTCTTTGGCTTCCATCTACAGGAAAAGCCAGTTGCTTGAATTGTTGTTTTGGTCTTGGTTTTGCCATAGTCCAAAGGCATGATCCCTGTTCTAATTAGCTTTGTTGCTGCTGTAACTGAGGATCTGACCAGAACAGTTGAAAAGGATGAAAAGTTTATTTGAGGGCTCACAGTTTCAGAGGTCTCAGTCCATAGAAGGCAAGGTTCATTTCTCGGAGCTTGAGGTGAGGCTGAGAATGTGGCGGAGGGAAGCAGCTCACATTATGATCAGCAAGCACAGAGAGACTCCACTCTCTAGATACGAAATATAGACCCAAAGCCACACCCCCAATGAACCCCTTCCTCCAGCCACACCCCAGCTGCCTCCAGCCACCACCCAGTTAATCCCATCAGGGACCAATTCACTGATTAGAGTAAAGCCATAGCCCGGTCTTTTCTCCTCCAAACCTTCTTGCATTCCCACATGTCCGCTTTTGGGGGACACCACGTATTAACCATAACAATACTTCCCTCTCTCTTTCTCTCTTCTTATTTCACAAAATATATATTGAGACTTGTCGCCTTTACTTTTACATTTGGACAAGCACACAAAAATTGGGCATGCCTTCTTCAAATCATAAGTTTTATGTACTTTTGCATAGGATTGAATAAATGACATTTTTATTTCCTCCTTTGAAATTTTGCTTCTAAAGCATGAGGAGATTTAACTAGGAATGGAGTTTTGAGGCCAGTGGGATAGTGAGCAAGCAGAGACTCAGAGATTAGACACACTTATCACTGGAAACTTGATTGAGTTATTTGACATTTATAATTTAAACTGACTGCTTTTAAGATCTGAAGTGGCTTATGATATTATCAGGCAGGCAGAGGAGTAGGAGGAAGGGTGGGATTCTGAATGGCTATGGGAAATAAGCAAATTCAGCCACAGCAATTATTGAGCACTTCTGGCTTACACAGATGCTGACCTTCCTGCCCTGATTGAGTGCTGCCACCATTTGGATAACTGGCCCTTGGAAAGCTATGTGTGAAAGGATTGGTTCCCAGTCTGATGCCATCGGGTGGTGGTGAAACCTTCAAGAGATGCGCCTAGAGGGAGGTCTGAGGTCATTGAGATTTTGTCCTCAAAGGGCACTGTGTGTGAGGTGCTGGTCTCCTCCTGTCTTTCCTCTTCTTATCTGGTGGCCACAGGGACCTGACGTGATGTGCTGTCTCACCACAGGCCCAAAGCACTGGAACCAACAGATCATGAACATTTCCTTGAAAATAAACCTTTCCTCTTTTTAAGTTGGTTCATCTCACACTATTTGTCACAGTAATAGATAGCTGACTAACACACTTGCCCAGGTCCTTGAACTTCTAGAGATCAGTTGCAATGGTCTCCAGCTTGGACAGACCTCCCCAGAAGAGGCTTTTGAGCTATCCAGACAAAAGTGAGTTTTTGTTTTATGGCTTAAAGCCTTCACATTTGTATTGCTGTGTGTACTTTTGCATTCTAGCCATCATTTTAGTACATAATTTTCTTTTTCTGCTTACAAAGCGATATAATTCGTGCCTGAAACAAAACTGTTCACACAGAACCAAGCTGTAGTGAGCACCAGCTAGCGGGGGCATCCTAATGTCTGTTAGGGAGGGAAAGGACAGTCAGCAGCAGTAGATGTTCTGTTGTTTTGTCCCTTGACAGGATAATCCTCACGGATATTCTAAGATCAGGGTCAATGCTTCTACTGGCACCTGCTGCAGACGATCATCTTTCTGAATGCATGCCTGAGCTCTGGACTCCGGAAGGCGTAGATGAGGGGGTCGATGACGGCATTGCACATGATCAGCATGCCATTCACCTGGAAGAGAGACATGTAGCAGGCACAGTAGGGGTTGTTTGGGCAGAATGTCATCAAGAGGATGTGGAGGACAAAGGGCGCCCAACAGAAGATGAAGACGCCTAGCAGAATGGTCAGCGTGAGGGCCCCTTTCATGTTGGCCCTGGGGAGACTGGCGGTCTTCCTGGCGTGGGAGCGGGCCAGCAGGAACATGTGGACGTAGAGGCCCAGGATGAAGACCAGCATCAAGGGGAAAAGGGAGGTGAAGGTGAGCACGGTGGGGACGTGATGGGAGAAGATGACCATGGTGATGCCGCTCCCTGTGCAGAAGGTCCAGATGACCACCAGGATGAGGACGGCTCGGCGCATGGTCATGATGCTGTGGTACTGCAGGGCATGGAAGATGGTGATGTAGCGGTCGGCGGCAATCACGGACAGGCTGGAGATGGAGCCAAGCAGGGCCAGGATGAACAGGGAGTCGATGATGTCGTCTGCGGTGGTTTCAAAGTTGCCACGAGGCTCAAGGTAACCCGAGTTTCGGAACATGATCAGGACATTTTCCAAGATCTTATACAGGCTGCCCAGCATGTCAGAGATGGCCAAGCTGCAGATGAAGAAGTACATGGGGCACTGCAGGTTCTTATTCCTGATCACAGCCAGAAGGACCAGCAGGTTCTCCAAAACTCCCACGACGGAGATGGTGAAAAACACCTCCTCCGGCAACGCCACGTGAGGACAGTCTGAATCATTCCTGGTGGTGTCGTTGGTGAGTTCCTGCACGTTGATGAGGGGCTTCATTTCTGCTTGTGTTGAACACAGGGATGTTTCCTGGACTTCACAGAAAACCTGACTCTTTCTTCAGAGCGTTTTCTTCTCCGTGGCTCTTGCTAGAGATCTGAGGTTGAAATCATTCGACTACCTACAGAAGAATATAAAGAAATATCCATTGAAGGACAGACTACAGAATAAAACCCAGCCATGTTCACTTTGGGAAAACTCTGTCCTCCCTAAACTATCACAGGGTAATAACTTCAATCGAGCAATTTGCTGGGTGCTTCCTTTAACCACTTTGTAATATTTTTAGT
Organism: Geosciurus inauris; assembly: GCA_004024805.1. Lineage (NCBI taxonomy): Eukaryota > Metazoa > Chordata > Mammalia > Rodentia > Sciuridae > Geosciurus > Geosciurus inauris. The sequence continues at coordinate 57,829 of PVHX01010749.1, read as the reverse complement.
GGGGTTTTGAGCCCTGAGATAACAGGAAAGATTACTCTTTGTCCTGTGCTCTTTCCCTCCCCATTCTGTGACTTTGTCTTCTCTTTCCCGCTCTGTCCTCGTGAATGCCGGGGAGTGTGACAGAGTAGGATGAACCTCAATGGCCCCCTTGAAAGAGTAGTTAAGGAAATGACAGGCATTGAGTCTGTTTTAGTCACCTTTACCATCACTGTGACAAAAACACAGAGGAGGAAAATTTTATTTGGGGCTCCCAGTTCCCAAGGTCTGAGACCAGGGATGTCCGACTCCATGGCTCTGGGCCCAGGGTGAGGCAGAGCATCAAAGCAGAGAAGAGCCGCTCAGGAAGAGGCATCAGGAAGCAGAGAGAGCTCTGCTCACCAGGAACAAAACAGAAACCCAAAGGCACCAGTGAGCCACCTCCTCCAGACACACCCTGGCTGCCTTCAGTCACCAGTGGATTAATCCACTTCCTGGGTCACCGCTGCCCTCACAACTTGTGGGATGAAGCAGAGGTACTGATGCCCACTTCCAAAAGATATCCACATGATACCCAGCCTTCCTTCCATTTCCAAGACTTCTAGGAGTGGTATTTCTGGAGCCTCCAGATATTTTCCAAAGTGTCCATGGGTCGGAGTTGAATTACAGCTGGGGAAATATCCAGTTTCCCTCAAGCAGAGAAAACCAGTGACCTTGGTTGGTGAGGGATGTGGAACTTCAGCTGGTTCAGTTTCTAGATGGTGGTGTCAACGGCTGGACACAGGTGGCTTTCAGGCATGTTTTGCATTCTTTCCTGAAAAGAGTCAATCTAGGAGTGTAGCTCTGATCCAAAACCAGCTGGGAGCTCAACACTGTCTTACACTAAGGTTTTTCCTGGTAAAGAATTGATTCCCTTATAAAGGGTGGGGGTCAGAGGTCAAGTATTAAGGGAGGAGTTCATGAGTCAGGGAGGTAGATGATTAGAGAAGGGATAGATGGGCAGAGAGTAGCTGCTGGTAGGGTTCTGCCTAGGCCACTTGATTCCTTCTCTATTTGCTTATGACGGTGCACATTTTTCATCCTGAAAGTCCTGCAGGAACCTTCCTCAGCCCCAGGCAAAGAGGGAGCATTTGTCGCCCTAGTTCTACCTGTTCAGGTCCTATAAAGTCTGTGCACCCACACATAGTAGAGAAACCTCTCCAGGAGAGAATGGGACGTGTGACTGCTAGTTTTAATGTGTCCAATACCTTGTAGGGCCAGGTACTCAATTAAACATTATTCTAGGGAGTCCATGTCATGTTTTCAGATGAGATTAATATTTGGGTCAGTAGACTGAATAAAGATGATTGGTGGGCCTCAACTAGTCCGTTGAAGGCCTGAACAGAACAAAAGGACCTGCCTTTCCTCCTGCCTGACTGCTTAAGGAGCACTGGTCTTTTCCTTCTTCAAACTAGACTTGAAACATGCTTTCCTTGGGTCATGAGTCCTCAAGCTTTCATATTGGAGCTGCATCAGCTCTCCTGGGCCTCCACAGATGTTGCAGATGTTGGGATCAGCTTCCACAATTGTGCAAACAATTCCTTTAATGGATCTCTTTATATGTTTACACCTATATCTCCTGTGCAGAAGCTGTGCCCAGCATGAACCACTTACACTACTCACACTGTCTCTGTTTTGACAGATACTCCCATCTTGGAATTCATTAAATGTGATCAGAATTGGCATATGTGTCCTATCTCAAATACATTTGACAGTAAAATTGGTAAAGAAAAAGAAAAAAAAACCAAAAGACAGATTGACAGGTGATTTTGAAACCCAGCTTCAGTCCATGCACATTGCTGATCTCTAGCTGCCAATCCTGTACATCCTGGAAGGGTCCTGACCCTGATAGAAATGAGTGTAACCTTGGGGCTCACCATCAACAGCCACCAACCAATCACCATCACTGTTGCCAACTTGGAGAGGGGGAATGGTGCGTGGCCCGGATCTTGGTTGAAGGGGGTTGTGACACCAACTGGTAGCCTCTGTGAATGCCCATTATGAGCTGGGACCACTCTAAGGTTGCACATGTTTAACTAGTCAGTCAATCATGACTCCACGAGGTAGGTGTCATTCCAGCTGGATGGTTGAGGAAGCCTTCCCAGAGAGGCTAGGTCAAGAGGGTGGTAAGCAGAGCCCTTCTCTCAGCTGCCGCCACCACTTCCCTCTGAGGAGCAAGGGGCAACTGTAATTCATGCAAGAGCCCAGAAGAAGCATCCCCACCCCTGTCCAAATTACAACAAAAATTGACACCTGCCATTTCCTTCTTGATTTAGTGCCCTTCTTATTGTCAAATGGGATTCGTGGATTCCGGTATGTGGCTAAATCCCTCCTGTCCTCACTTAGGAGTTGCGCGCAGGACAACTAGAAGAAGAAACACTCACTTTGTTCTGATTTTGCCACGATCCTGTGTTAACAGGTGTTATGGTTTGGATGTGAGGGGCCCCCAAAAGCTCATGTGTGAGATAATGCAAGAAGGTTCCCAGGTGAAGCAACCAAGTTAATCCAACCAGTGAACTGGTCCCCTGATGGGACTGACTGGGTGGTGGGTGTAGGAGGGTAGAATGTGGCTAGAGGAGGGGTCATTGGGGACATTGCTTTGGGGTATATATTTTGTCCATGGTGAGGGGAGTCTCTGCTTGCTGGTGGCCATGTCCTAAGCCACTCTCTTCTGCTACACCTTTCCATATGATGTTCAGCCTCACCTCCAGCACAGAGCAATGAAGCCAGCTGTCTCTGGACTGAGACCTCTGAAACCTGGAGCCCCCAAATAAACTTTTCCTCCTCTTTTGGTCACAGCCAGGAAAAGCTGACTGAACAACTGGCCTCAATGATCCTGATATTCCAGGTGAAGTGTCCTTGGCTTAAAACTGTCCCTGCTGACTCTGCTGAGCATCTGGCTCTCACCCATTCAGATACCCACACCCTTCTCACTTCTGCTTTTCTGTGTCTTGATTTCTTTACTCAAAAAAAAAAAAAAACACAGTTCCTGAATACTTTTGCTCCTTGTTGGGTTTGCAGTGTCCTGGGCAATAAATGTTCAGCTTACAAATCCTGCCCAATGTTCTACTTAACAAGTGGACCAGAACCCAATCTCTGCTAATCCTCTGGTCTCTTCCACTGTGATCTCTCCTGGTGCAAAACACTGTATCAATATGATGCAGTTATAGTCATATTCTTTATTTAGGGTCTAGGAAGCATATCCAATTTGGAAACACTGTGGTTATAAATTTGTTTTCTTTTAATTTGGCAGAACCACAGGGTATTACGGATGCTCAAACACTGATAAGAAACTACCCAAGTTTGGTACTCTTACAATAGAAGAGGCCAAGTGAAATTATTCATCATAGTAGGACAATCTAATGGGTGTTTACAATTTTTGACTACTTCTTTTTTAAAAACAACAATGTATTTTGTAAACTTAAAAAGCAAGACAGCATTAATCAGTCATATGATTTTTAGTAGAAAATGGAAAAATTCAGCTATGTTCTTTGTCTACCACCTGAAAAATGTTACTACAAGGTAGTACAAGTTAATACAGAGAGACTTACATTCCTTTCAATAGTAGTTTTCTTTACAAACATGCTTTGTTTTTACACTTATTTTTTTCTTTTATCAGTGTACTTTGGTTACACATAATAGTTTGGCTCCCTTTGAAAATTCATACATGCATGGAATTTGATTTACTCCATTTCAGTCCCCAAGGGTCCCCTTTTCCCTTCCCTTTCCCTCTTCCCTCCCTCTATTCTCCTTCCTCTACTCTGCTGGTCCACCTTTCACTCTTTCCTTTCACTTGATTTATTTTTGATTGGGGCTTTATAGATATACATAAAGGTAGAATTCTCTGGTGTGTTTATATGTGCACAGAATGTGATTTTGTTAAATTCATTCTGCATTTCTTCCCCTTCACCATCCCTCCCCGCTCCCTCCCTATCTTCTTCTACTCCACTGATCTTCTCTATATATTTATGATGCCTATCCCCTCTTCCTCTTTCGTTTTGCTCTGGCTGCTGCATATGAGAGAAAGCATTTGACCCTTGACTTTCTGAGTCTGTTTTATTTCACTTAGCATGATGTTCTCCAGCTCCACCCATTTATCAGCAAATGCCATAATTTCATTCTTTATGGCTGAGTAAAACTCCATTGTATATATACACCACATTTTCTTAAACCATTTCAACTATTGACAGGCATCTGGGCAGGTCATAACTTGGCTATAGTGAGTTGTGCTGCTATAAACATTGGAAGGCATGTATCACTGTAGTATGCTGATGTTAGTTCTTTTGGATAAATACCAAGGAGTGGGATGACCCAGTCATATGGTGGTTACATTCCCAGTTTTCTGAGGAATCTCCATGCTGCTTTCCAGAGTTGTACTAATTTCCAGTCCCACCAACAATGTATGAATGTACCTTTCCCCCCACATCCTTGCCAGCATTTGGTATTATTTGTATCCTTGATAAATTGGACTTATTTTTTAAAGTGCCTTTCAGAGTATTGTGGACCTAGTCTCCAGTGTATTTTGAATGATACACCATGCCTTTCCAAATCACTCGGGAGTAGCCACTCTGCCCAGAGAGGGGATTACCCCAGTGATGATCCCCAGAACGCTCTCAGGCAATTAAAGCAATTTCTAGAATGAGCCAAACCAAGCTCATTGAAAATGACACCAGGAATTATTAGCCTACAATAAAGAGAGGCTCAACTTGTAGTTAATTGGTTCTTCCTTCCCACCAACTCTGGACTGTGCACACCAGCCAGGAGCTGACGCTCTGGCCTTCTCCCAGAGCCAAGTTACTCTGCCCAGATGTTGCACATATCCCCTGGGGTGTGGAAGTGGTCATCTGAAGCCTGACTAACCAGGCTAGTATGGTTAAGTCCTGGTTTACAGAGTAATCTTTAAAGCTATGTCTTAAATGATTTTTCACCTCTGGGGTTAATTCCTTGCCTGGAGACCAAATTGCTGGTGTCTTGAGCTTTCAGCCTCCAAGATCTTGCTTTCTGTTTTGGTGTTGGGGACTGAACCCAGGGCCTTGCACATGTTGAGCACATGGTCTACCACTGAGCTACACCCCACCCCAGTGTCCAAGATCGTAGAAGGCTCCAACTCTACAGCCTCCCCTGAGATGCAGACACAGGAGGATGAATGGGATAGGGGGAAAGAGGGAAGTCTTTCAAGGCTTTAACATCTGTATTTGAAAGCAAACTTTGATGAGTCTTTTGTCCTGAGGGGGTAGATCTTGGGTGGCAAAACAGAGAACTGGGACAATTATAATTGTAGAGACTACAGGAAAAGCAAAACCAAATCTTGGGTTTTGACAGAGTCTGGGGAAATACAAACCATCAGCTTTAGGGACATCATGAGGCAAAAGAACATGACTCCCAAAACTCAAATGTGTCCCCAGGTGCAGCTTGACCTGGAAGCTGCTCTTTGCAAAAGATTAAGGAACACAGACAACTTCAACAGGAGATTTTTCTCTTGATTATTGTTTCTGACCAATGATGAAAAATTATGATTTTTATATTTTGTAAAGTCCCTAAAGGAAAAGAGAAGGCTGTATCTTCTGTGAAATCCTATTGTGTGCCCTACAGCTCTATGTCTATTATGGGCTGCATGTGGTATATCTCATTTTGATCCCTGTGTTAGTTAGCTTTTTGGCACTGAGATAAAATACCTGAGAAAATCAGTGTAGAAGAGGGAAGATGTATTTTGGCTCAGGATTTTGGAGGTTTCAGTCTATGGAGGGTTGGTTTCAGTGCTCACCTATGGTGAGGCAGAAACAGCATGGCGGAAGGGCACGGCATAGGAAAGCTGTTCACCTCACGGCAGCGGAAGTAGAGAGAAGAAGGGGCCAGGGACAAGATAGAGTACTCCAGGGCACATCCCCAGTGACCTCCTTCCTACAACAGGGCCACGCTTGCCTGCATTTCCATCACCTCCTGATAATCCCACCAGGTCATTAATCTACTCAGGGTCAGAGTCCTCATGACCCCGCCATTCACCCAAAGCTCCCCCAGAACCCTGCTGTCCTGGGAACCAAGCCTCCCATGTAGGAGCCTTGGGGGGACAATTCAGTCCCAAACCATAACAATACTCTTGTCATTAACATGAAGTAACCATGTTTGTCACATGTCGAAGCTGAGGAGGTGAAGCGAGACAAAGGTACTGCTTTAGAATTGCACAGGCTTCGAGTCACACAGCTGGGGTTTAAACCAAAGTCTGTCTGGCTCTGAAAAGGAAGAGCTGATGCAGGAAATCAGTTGCCTTAGAGCTTCCATGAACATTCATCTAATAAGGAACTCATACTGGCTTCAGTAGGAAACAAAACAAAATATCTCAAAAACCATGAACTTAAATCTGACCAAATCAGGACAGTTTTCCACCTCCCTCTCAAGGATTGCTGAAGGAATTCAGAGAACACTACGCCTGGTCGTCCTCACTGTGATTTAGCAGGGACATCACTGCTACAAAGGCCTCGAGCAAAAAGGCCCCAGATGTCCTGGGGACCTGGGCCCCCTTGCGTCTCCCTGAAGATGAGTAAGCCACACTGCGGCACTTTCTCTTCTGCTGGAGGCTGTGGTCGCATGGGCTTTCTGAGACCAGTTGGGGCAGGACCACCGGGCTTAATTCCTGTGCAGTGATGAGCAGGTTTCATCCCAGGTTCTCGGGCTCTGTCAGAGGGTAGTGCTATCCTGCAGGCTCTAGAGAGAGCTGGGCTTGGCGCTGAGCTTCTGGGTCTGGGGTGTCCGTGCAGGCTGTCAAGTGTGCCGGGACTAGGATGGAGGCGTGCGTGCCTGGCGACCTGGGACGGCGTGAGAAGGGCAGGGGTGCTCCTCTGAGCATCTGGCTGCTGAACTGCTTGCTATCTTGTTTTCACTAGATGCACAACAGTTCTGTGTCATTCTTTGCACAGCTACGACTATCGTATGGTCGTGTGTCACTTAATGACAGGGATACACTCTGAGAAATATGTCGGGATTTTGACATGTTTGAAAATCATACAATGCTCCTACATTAGCACTCCAGTGTCACTAGGGTACAGGGATTTTTGGCGCCATTACAATCTTGTGGGACTACTGTCACTTATGCAGCCTATTGTTGACTGAAATGCTGTGTGCGCCTGTTTACATGTAGATGTGTGTGTGCATGTGGTGCCCAGTTTTGTGTGTGTGTGTGTGTGTGTGTGTGTGTGTGTGGTGCAGGACTGTAGATGTATGTGTAGGTATGTATAAACAGTGAAACGTTTCCCTCCCAGATCTTTAGTTCCACAAGCCCCTCTACCACCACGCACACAGGTGCCCCACCTTCTTCTGGAGTCTCTCTATGCCTTTCCAAGTAAACATGATATGTACACATTAAAAATGCCAAAGATGAAGAAGAACCTGTGGTCTGAGAGCGCATCTGGCCTCGGAGTACAAGGAGGGAGGGAGGAAGACTGAACAGTTTTAGGCTGTAGCTCAGATCTAAGAAACTTTTGACCTGCCAAAGCTGCCCAATGGGGCTGGTAGAGCTGCTGAGCTCTGTCATGGGCTGGGCGAGACGGCCTTGGCAGGATGTGGTGGGAGATACAGGTCGGAGGAGAGCTGAATGCTCAGTTCTCTCTATTGCTACTGCACGAGATCTGAGCAGCTTATTCCATGGAGACTGGACCTCTACCCACTCCGGATTCCAGAATGAGTGTATTATACATTATATTCTGTACTTTGTTCTTGCCTTAGAGACTTTTCCAAGAAGTAGGTGGATCACTTCTTCTTTCTTTCCTCCTCTTTCCTCCTTCCACTTTCTCTCCCTCCTGCTGTCCCCCTCTTTTCTCCCTCACCCTCTCTCTCTTTCTACCACTACACGGTACTACATTGTATGGACATATCCTAAGTTACTAAATCTTTTCTTATATTGATAGTTATTTGAGTTGTTTCCAATATTTTGCTGTGTGAAAGTATTAGAATACACAATCATTTAAGTACACAATTTTTGTTTGTTTTTGTAGTGCCAGGAAACATCCTGGCCCTGGGCCACAGCCCTGGTCCTGGGACTGTTGAGTGAATGTGTGCATGCCCTGGCAGTTTCGATGGCTCTCGCCTTCCACAGGACCTGAGCCACATCCCATCCTCTTCACTTCCCCCAAGATGTCCTCAATGCAGCCTGCTATCAAATGATCATTACCAAGGAAACACCTGGAGGGTGTTTTACCATCAATTTTGGTCTGCACACAAGCCATGGACTCTGTTGTCCCCTGTCGTGTGACTCTGAGACCCAGATGGGGCGAGCACTCTGCCCTACCTGAGGGCGGATGCAAGGCATTTTGGCCTTTGGGGTCTTAGCTTCTTTCTCTGTGCCCGGGGCCCACCAGACCTGTCCCACCTCAGCATGTGGCCAAGGGAGGCATCCTGCGCTTCCTGTGTTTCTGACCTCTCTGTGTAACCGACTTATGCTTCTCTGTCTTGGTTTGGCATTCAAAGAGAAAAGGCAAAGGGTGGAAAAGCTGAGCATCAAAATATACTATAGAAGATCTAATAAAAGAGATGAAAACTAGGAAACAATGAAAAAGAAAAGCAATGTACAGGGCCAGGTTTTTACATAAGTGGAAAGTAACCACGATAGACTTTGTCCTGAGCGGACCAGAGTCTCAGCTCGATTTGAGGCTACCTGGCATTGTAGGAGGTGGCCACTGGATCCAGGGCTGAGAATGACCGTCTCTTGCTCTGAGAGTTCATTGCCTCTGTGGCATCTTAAACTATTACTATTATATCTTTAACTATGACTCTGGTTGCAGGTCAAGTTGAAGCTCATCTAACTGTTGAAAGCCACTCTTTAGAAGGGGAACAGTCATTTTGACTTTCACCAGAAGTTAATGGCTTTGATGGAAACTTCAACAGTGGAGGGTGAAGAATGGGCATGGGGTGGGCCGGGAGATGTGGCTCTGTCCCCGGGCTTGCCAGCAGGAGTGGTGTTCTCTCCCCTTGGGAAGGGTCCCCAGTCCTCCCTTGTGCACGCGCCCACCTCTGCTCAGCGTTGGTGGGCTAGGCAGGTGTCTGAGCGGTGCTCAGGCTGTGTGTGACTGATTCACTATCATGACATGGTTTCCGTGCTGTCACCTCCCTGCAGGGGCCAGCTTGCTCCTTCACTCCCGGGTGTCTGACTTGAATAGAGTAGAATAGTTTGAAGGACTTGTAATAACAGTGATTGAACAAATTGAAAAGATTCCTGTGTGTGTCATGAGGCATTTTATAAGAGATCTCTTTCTTCACCCCATGTGAAGCCAAATATCCTCCCCTCTAGGACCCCCCATCGATGTCCAAGTCTCCTTCTGGCCTTTAGTTGATGCATTTTAGACAGGAAGACAATTGATTGCTATGAATTGGTGTGTGCAGTATTCCTCCTGGCTTCATCTTTGGTTTAATTCTGTATGGCCTCCTGGAGTTAATGTTTTTGTGGGATTGACAGAGGGCCCCAAATCAAGCCTGCACGTCGACTGTTACCCACTGTGATGTGTGGAGTAGTGAAGAGTCTAATTTGGAAGAACGTTAGTACTGGTAGGAAAAGTCAGGGGAGTGATTTTCAACCACTGAGCCTTTTGCTTTCTTAGAATCAGACTGACATGAAGAGGACTTCTGAGGTGAAGCTCATGGATCTGTGTATTTCACAGGCATATTGATATTCATATGGAGTAACTGAATTGAGTAGTGGAAGTTAAAGGGCCTTGGAGGCAGGCCTGTTCCAGAAAATTTTTTCACTAAGGGACTTTTTTCTTGCCTTTCTCACCACATTAAAAAGCCCATCATATGTTAATTTCCACATAAATTTGAAGTAGAATAATCTCAACCAGTCTCACCTGTCACCTGTGGCAAGCTTATCATTTTTATTTACTTTGGGTTTGACACAAATGTGTTGCCTTACTGGCTACAGAAAACTCAACTGAAATTACTCAAAAAACAGAAAATTTAAAATTTCTCCATACAACTAAATGGGTATTGATTTTCCTCAAATTATATTGTACCACGCAAATGAAGATAAAAGACTGACATGGGGAAGAGGAAGGTGGGGTCTCTAGGTACTGAGGTCTGCTGGCTTGTCCAGCTATTCCAGAGAAGTGACTCCTTCTCTGGGAAAGGAGCTGGAGATCTGCTAAGGACAGAGTTGCTCACTGGAGGTATTATCTGAAAGAGGTTAAATCTGGTCCTAGCCACCAGCTCCTGCGGTGGTGAATCTCCGGGGGCACTTGTAGTTTCAGTGATGATGTGTCACTGTGGTCTGTCATTGTGACTTACTATCTGCTTACTCATTTCTCTTTAAAAATTTTCTAATATTGGAAATAGTCCAATATTCTTAGAAGAAAAATCTAAGAAACAGAGAGGTATGTGATGTGTGTGTGTGCGTGTGTGTGCATGCATGTGTGACCGAGAGAGTAACAGATAAATGACGTATTAAGACATTGAATCTCAGAGACAGGTGGCCTCCTGGGCATTACTAGAGAGTCCCACATCTAATTTATCCTGTAAGTACAAAAGCTTTTTGTGAAAATTAATTTTTTGTCTGAATCTAACAGAAATAAGTTGAAATCAAGAGAGAAATCAAAGAAATAGATACCCTTAAACTTTGCCATCTTCATACACATGTAGATGGAGGTTATTCTCCTCCCCCAACCCCCCAGGGATTGAAGCCAGGGATACTCAACCACTAAGCCACGTCCCCAGGCTATTTTATTTTTTATTTTGAGACAGAGTCTCACTAAGTTACTTAGGACCTCACTAAGTTACCGAGGCTGGCTTTGAACTCACCATCTTCCTGCCTCAGCCTCCCCAATTGCTGGGATTACAGGCATGCACCACCATGCCCAACCTGGTGATTCTTAATTTATAATGTTCTTACCTTATTTTGGAGGGAAGTCACCACACACAGCTGCTGCTTGAGGGGTACAGCATTCAGTCCACCTCCTTGAAGGTGAAATAGCTACATGAACAATCTGAAATTCTCCTGCATGAGAGATTATCTGTCTTCCCCCATGTACGGAGTCTTTTGACCATTTGTTTATGTCACTGCGGATGCACAGATAAAATGATGTGTGTGGTTTACTTGCAAATACCATATCATTTTACATAAGGGACTGGACTTCTGCAATTTTGCTTTCTGTCGGGGGTCCTGGAATTTCTCCCCCACAGACACTGAGGGATGACTGTTCAATAAAATGCATGAAAGAAAGATTGGAAAATCAACCCTCAGTCTCAACTAAAGGAGAGGGAGCTGTAGCCCACAGGGTGCTTAGGGATGCTATTCCTGCCGAGCCGGGATGTTCCCATCAGTGCTCAGTGAGCCAGTGTGTGCAGGACAGGGAGAGGCAGCCTGCTGTCTTTCAAACTGCCCCTGCTTCTCACCCCAACCGTGTCCACCTCAAACCGTGCCAGCCTTAGCAGGAGGAGGTTTCTGGAAGGTCCCACATGCCCCTGCCACACCCTCCCACAGCCCACTGCCATCCTTGGGTGATCTCACTGTCTCTAGAAAATCCTTTCCCTTTCCAGATATCTCTCCAATCGTCTACGTTTGAGACAGAGCTGACACTGGTTCACTGAATCCCGTCATTTATGGTTTATATAAAAGTGCTCAGATCTGCTCTGGCGGGCCCTGGGCACGTGCAGTTCACTCTGGTGAGAGTGTGCCGCAGGGAACCCCAGAGCTGGGGTCACTGCTAGGAAAGGAGGCCAGCCTCAGCCGCAGGGACCAAAGGCCAGAGAAATCAGGGGTATGATGGAAGCCCGGGGCAGGGTGGCGGCAACCAGTCTTGCCTGGATTGTGTTTTTATTGCCTGAAGAAGCTCCATCAAATCCTTAAACACGAGTACTAGATTCTTCATTGCCACAGTCCCATCTCTGTTCCCATCCCTGAAACAGCTCCAAATTTTCCCTCTTTTGAAAAAGCATGAAATATTTTGTAACTGGTTCAGTTAGCTGGACAAAAGTACCTTTATATCAAAGGGCAATATTAGCATCTGTTTTGTTCTTCCAGAGAGAGAATTTTAGGCTTAGTTTCTCTGGATGAACACTGAGGCTTCTTTGCTTTACCTGGGTCCTATTTTTACTACCCAAGGGGTCTGAACCAGCCTCACTGGACACCAGGGCACCCTGAATACTGTGGGCAGCTTCGGCTTCTGAATCCTGTTCTGGAGCGTCCAGGGACTGACAGTCACTACTTTGTCCTCTCCCCTGGGCTCTCAGTCCTGGGGAGTGGGGTACTAACACTGGGCATGTAGGGGTGGGTGCATGGAGAGGAAGAGAAGGGAAGCTTTCAGATCTTTTTAGGACTTTATTCCAAGTGATCAAATTGGCAAACAGAAAACATTTTGGAGCAACTTCAGGATCCAGTTTTAGGTTATGTGTCATTGGGAACCCGAACGATATAGGAAACACTCACTGTCTTTGTCCTCCCCAGCCTGGCTGAGGAGATGAGATCGGCACAGGTGACTTGCTAGCTGGAGAACTGGTTACTCCCTTGTGGTGCTGAGGGTGACGAGAAAGATATTTTTCTTCAATATTCTAGTGAAATACAAGGGGTAAGGTTATTCCTAGTTTTCTTTCTCCCATCATTCACAGATAACAAATTGAGGCTCAGAGAGGTTAAGTAGCTGTCCAGGGTCAACCAGCGGCTGTATGCCTTGCTGCAGGCTTGGGTTCCCTGCTATTAGTCTACCTGTGCAGCTCTGAAGCCTGTGTGGGTTAAGAGCGGGTTGTGTGCACACAGAGCTGTGGAAGTTGCTGGAACTGAGGGGCTGGGACTCTGAGGCAGTTTTGGTGCCAAATAATGAAGTGAAATAACAGCGTAATTACTGTGGCTATTAGGAATCAATTTTCTGTTGAAAGAAGTCCAAGCAAGGACGAATGTCTAGTGGCTTTACTGCTTCCTTTACTAGTTACCAGCTCACGTCAACTTTTTCGATCTTACGCAAGACATTTATAACTCCAAGGACCGGCGGTGCGCGTGCGCTCAGCAAGGATGCCTGGGTGGCCCGGCCTGGGGTGGACTGCGCTGAATCCCCTGCGCAGGTCTCGGAGGTCGCCTAGTCCGGGTGCAGCCTCCTTCCTCCGCACAGGCAGAGGAATCCAGGGCAGATTCACAGGTTTTACACCACTGCACAGGGACCCTGCGCTCCCTCCCAGTTCTTGTTTGATATTCACAGCGAGGTGGGGAATTAGGCAGGAGGGACGAGGAGCACCAGCACCGGGAGGCCCCGAGAGGGGCGCGGTCTCTCCAACGTGCTAGGGAGGTGCGGCGCCAGAGAGCCGAGATGTCCCTGGAGGTGGCCCTCCGAGAACCGGGATGTCCCAGGAGATGGCCCTCCGGAGTCGGAGGAGGTTCTCTCGGGTGGGTATTGCCTCCTACCGTCGCCTCACCCGACCTTGAACTTGGCCAACTGGGAGGTCCCCTTGGAGCCCTACCGCCCCTCGGCGCAGCGCGCTGTCCCGCGCCGCCTGCCCGTGGGTGTCCGCCCTGACCTCGCTGCCCTGGCTTAGCAGCTTCACTAGCCCTTGCTGGCTCCACGTTTTGCCACCAGAACTGCATTTTAGGTTGTTTTAGTCTCCGTTCCCCACCCACCAAGCTCCGTGTCTGCAGGTGTGGCTGGCCTTTATCCCTAGAGCATGCAAGGGCTGCTGTTACACCCTTTCCTCCCCGGCCTGTCCCATCTGTCCCCTCCGGCACCCCAGGTCCCGCTCCCTTCTCCTCCAGAGTCTTGCTGCCCCTCTGCACAGTACCTGCGCTGGATTCTGCACCAGCCCTTCTGCACTTCCGAGGCTCAGCCCTTGGTCCCAGTGCAGACTTTCCTGAACTGCTTCCCCTGTCTCATAGAGTCCAGCTGGCTCTCCCTCCGCCATCCCCATCCCTTGGTTCCTGTATCTATGATGGCATCGCTGATATTAGGACACCAGTAGAGGGATTCTGATTTCTTAGGGTAAGACCTGCCTCCACTGTCGGGGTAAGCCAACCGGAACAGAGAATCTGGCCAGGGACAATTATTTTTGTACAAGGAATGAAAAAGAAGGCTGTTAGCATTGGGTAGAAAGATCTCATTAAAAGTTAACGAGGCATGAAATATTTCGATGAAAATATACCTACAAAAATTAATGAGACGACTAGAGGGCATGTTAAGGAAAGGATGAATTGCCTTAATGCTGAGAGAGGACTGTTTGCTACTGGAGCAAACCTATTGCTCTGCCAGCAGATACAGGATCCACAGAACAGCAAACCCATTAGGAAACCGTCCACCCGACTTCCGGAGCAGGGGTTCCAAAAGGCAGAAGGAGGGCTCCCATCTCTGCCCCCTCACAGACCTAGTCCTCATCCAGGAGCCAGAGCCCTGTGGTTCCAGGGGAGCACAGGTATACATCTTTACTTCCCATTATTTCTGGGTAATGCATGTCCCCACAGCCAGACAAGCAAAGATATGGGCCTTTGAAGTTTGCAGTGGCTGTGCTCTTCCCAAGTGGTGGACACTTTGGAGGAATGTGTGACATCCAGTAGGTTTTTAATCCTTATTGACCTCACACCTACATTGCTGCCAGGAAGTCAGAGGACTCCAGAGCCAATGAAAGGCATAGAAAGTGCATGTTGCCTTGGAGCATATGTCACATATGGGTTGATGGAAAGAGTTAGGCAGACACTAAGGCCAGAGGTGCAGGGAGCCAGTTACATGCCAGCGGCCCTGGACCTTGGGCAGCAAAACCGCCGTGCTCTTTAACACAAGAACATTAATTAGCTGAAAGGTTGATTTCAGGAAAAGGTAAAAGACACATGATTTTTGTCACTCCTAATTCCACTGGGAAAAACTGGCTGTAGTCCTTGAATAGAGCTTTGATGCTAATGTACATAGGAACATAGAAGCTGACAAATTCACTAGCAGGGAAGGTTGCTTTAGTGAGACAAAAATGCAATAGATGTTTTGTTTTAATTTAATTAGAAACATAATAGACTCCCTCAGGCCAGATGAAAGGCCATCATTAAAAAGATGAGCTACTGGGAGGAATTCTGATTATAACCTTTTTTTCAGATTTGTTCCTAGCTGTTCTATTCATGGTCCAAAAGCACTTAAGAAGCTGATAAATTAGTAGAAAATGTACTTACCTTCAGCTCTGCAGCAGGAACTTTCTGGCCAAGATGACTGAGAGCAAATGAGCTTTGAAATGGGCCTTGGACCAGAAAGGACCGGAACATATGCATCACCGGGAGAGACAGTTGTTATCATAACCTTGGACAAATGTCATAGGGAATGAGCTGCATATTTCTGATAATGGGGAGTTGGGGAAGTGGAAAGCCACCGTCTGCATAAGACACAACTTTCCTGGATTCAGGCAGACAAGGTTCCTAATGATCCTGGCAACGTCCATGGCAGATTATACAGTTGCAGTCTTGTTCTTTCCTAAATGTCATTTTAGAGTTGTTTTTAGATTTAGAATGAAGGGATTAAATAAACCAGGCTTTCGAGAAAAAGATTTTGGAAGAATTTGTTTTAAAATTGCCAGCAAACCTCTCCAGACTTTTCGTGAACATTCCGTTCATTACTCTCATTAAGAAGGAAATAATCCTTTTATTCATATTTCACAAGAACAAACAATGCTCAAGGGCATGTAATAACCCATAGGCCAGGACAAAAGCCCATGACCTTCATGTCCTGCCAGTTCTTCTCTGTCTAAAAATGTCATTGAGACCACCATTCAAAGAAAAATTATTTAGTTTTGAGGTGCAATGGGAAGGGCTCACTGTTGCTATCAGTCACACCAACCTAATTTTTTTTTCTTTTTCTGTGCTGGAAATCATGGCCCCACCCACGCTAAGAACCTGCTCTACCCCAGGGAGCAAACTGAATGTTTAAATGTACATTGGGCCAAGTTTGGGGAGAGATTTGGGTCTTTGTGGCTGAAGCCAAGCTAGTGGCCATTTCTGAAAACATCAGCTCCAGCCCAAGCTAAAAAAATGTTCACATGTGGGTGGTCTGGAAAGATGGAGGGCAGAGGTCTGAGTTGAGTTTGCCAGGAAGATAAACAGTTTTATATAGTGACTTTCCCTGGCTGGCTTGAGACCAAGCATGTTCTGCCAGAGCTCACGGACCTGGATCAACCCAGGTTCTGAGTAGACTTCTGAGGCCCGTCACCTGCCCAGCAACTTGGAATAGGTCTTATGGGCCTCTTTTCCCTCTTTTCCTTTAGCAGAGCCCAATATTGAGGGTAGGGGTAGAGGGGAAATTTATATGAAAGTTCTGAGGCTTTGCCTTCAGAAAGCCACCATCTGTATTACCTAGAGAAGCAGAGTCAACTCGTCCTCAACCCTCGTATTGACAGCATCCCCAGGACCTTTGTCAAAATCTGCAGGTCTGGTGAGTAGTTAGGAAAACTGGGGTCCAGGCCCCACGGAGTGGGACATTAATCAGCAGGATGGCAGAGGGTAAAGTTTTCTGGAAAGGTAAGCCAAGAGGGTTCCCTGTGTGTGGGGCCCTGGGCATCTCTGTTAGGAGAGACAGAGATTTCAGGCAGGCAAAGTTTTCCTGAGGGTTTGGCTAAGCCTCACAGAACAGCTTTGCTATTTTAGTTCTTCTTTTGTTTTCTTTATTTTTTTATTTTTTAATAAAACATTATCATCTGGCTCAGATCCCTCAAATTTTGCAAGATTAGAATGCTGAAATCTCTTAGAAGAGTAGAAATGACATAAAACTTTAGAGCCACAGCAGGTTCCTGGATCTCCATTCCTTCCTGTAAATAGGCTATTGTGAGGATGAGTTGGGACCAGATTTGTGAAGACGTCCAAGGACGAGTGCACTTGTATACCAAGACCTAGGTTCTCATTATAAATGGTGCTGAAAGGTTATCGAGGTAGTGGTCATTTAAAAAGAGATGCTTAGTGGTAGGGAAATTCATTCAGTCCTGAGCACTTAAAAGCCAATTGTAAGATGAGTGTTGGTAGATCAAGTCTATGATGGATGTTACAAATGCATCAATTCCATGTGCCCCTTATGGAAAATCCAAAGGGCTGAGGTGAGGGGGAAGGAGAAGGGAGGGTCATAGCAGGGGCCAGGGAGATGGAATGGGGGACAGGAAGGGGAAGGAGGGAGAAAGGGCCAGGGATCTGTTTCTCAGGTTGGAGGGGCATTGCCCTTTTTTTTGGACCAGGGACTGAACCCAGGGGTGCTTAACCACTGAGCCACATCCCCAGTCATTTTTTGTGTTTTATTTAGAGATAGTTGCTTAGGGCCTCACTAAGTTACTGAGAATGGCTTTGAACTTGTTATACTCCTGCCTTAGCCTCCTGAGCCGCTGGGTTTATAGGCATGGGCCACTGCACCCAGCCGCCATGCCTTTTTTTTTTTTTTGGTACTGGGGATTGAACTGGACCACTGAGCCACATCCCCAGCCTTATTTTGTATTTTATTTAGAGACAGGGTCTCACTGAGTTGCTTAGCTCCTCACTTTGGCTGAGGCTGGCTTTGAACTCACAATCCTCCTGCCTCAGCCTCCTGAGCCGCTGGGATTACAGGCGTGTGTCAGTGCACCTGGCTTCAGCTTTCTTCATTCACAGCTGCACACTAAGCCTTTCTCCCACTGAAGATGCCACTGTGCCAAGCTAGTTGAGTTCCCCGGGGTCGCCACCACTGGCAGTCCCCATTTTCCTTGGGTCCCTTAAAATGAGCTTGGGTCACCCGCTCACTCTTTTCACCTCTTAGGCTCTTGGTCAATCTACTCTGTAACTCCAGATGTCAAGGCCAGGAAGCAGGACCTGGCCCTTCTCTCTCAGAGGCACCTGGATTCTACCTTCCCAGGGCTCCATGTACCCAGAAGAGAGGTGGCTTTGGCTCAGCTGAACACACCCCATGTTACGCTGGGACCATCACTCCCTACAGTATGTTTGAAAACCAAGTGACTCTAACAAAACCACACTCTGTCCTTTCAGGGCAGGTGGCTGCCATTCAGACAACATGGGAAATGCTGGGAGTTTGAAGGTAACTCACATGTGTTTGCTGAAATAAGCTGGTGAAGCAGTAAGAATAGTTTACATAGTATTTCCTATGGATCAGCCACTAATGTTACGAGTGTCTCACACATGTTGATATTTAATCTTCACAAGTGTGTGTGATGCCACTGTATTGACCCCATTTACAGTAAGGCAGAGACCACCATCAGCATTGTGGAGGGGCTGGGGCAAGGAGATGGTAGTAGGAGCTCAAAGTTCTGTTGTGCATGGGTAAGTCCTGGACACCTCACGCACAGCCCAGTAGCGACAGCTCTTAACACTGTATTGTTAACACTGTGTATATACTTGGAATCTGCTAAAAAAGCAGTTCTTACATGTTCTCACCTCAAACAAGAAAAGGTCACCATGTGAGATGATGGATATGCTAATTAGCTTGCCATGGGGACCCATTCACTGTGTATGTCAGAAAATCACGCTGTACCACTTAAATACAAATTTTATTTTCAAAGTTAAATTTAATTCTTAAAAGGCGTATCTAATCTTCCAATCCCACTTCCTCACTGCCCATGCCCCTTCCAGCAGTGCCCACCAGGCTTTCACTTGTACCTCCGTCCCTGTGTCCCCTGAGGTCCCCACAATCCCTTCTCCGCGGGGCAGATGCAGGGTGCTTTCAAAACCACAGTCAGCCCGGCAATCCTCATTCTAAACACCAGTGGCTTTCCTTCCTCTTTAGAATCTCATCATTTCACCTCTGAATGTTCTTGGATCACCTCACACGTGATCCAAGACACCTCCTATCTAAACCAGAACATGGCAACCTGGCTTGCCCCATCTAACTAATACATCGCCAGTCAGTGCTGTAATAAGGACCAGATAAATTGACATGGGTAAAGCATATAGAACACCTGGCACACAGTAGGTGCTCAGTGAAAATGTGTTATACTAAATACAAGGATAGAGGGCAGGAAATGGTGAAGACATGGGGGTCAATTAACCCAGCATGATTTGGATCATGAAAAAACTGAAAGTAGGTAAAGTTTGGTCAGTGTGGACACAGTAAAGGTAGCGCCCACACAAAGTAGATGCTCAAGATCGCTGCCTTTGCTTTATTGCTGTGTCATCGTAGACACTCCCAGCTGGAGGGTGGGAAGAACAGACAACTGACAGTTTGGAGGTGGGATGTGACGCCAGTCATACTCTAAAGACTGTTTTAAAGGTCACCGTTAGGTTATTAATTGTGGGTATGAGGCTGGTGCTGTTTTTGAAATGACTTGTACCTTACCCCCCACCGTGTGCCTTTGAGGCCTTGGGGCCAAGGGAAGTCACAAAATAAAGACAGGTGTAAGGTCAGGTCAGAAAGCCAGCGCAGTCAGAAGCTGAGAGGTCTCAGCAAAAAGGTACTCTTGATTTCTCTTCTCTGGCAATGCTTAGCTCTTCTCCTTTCCTACATTTCATCTAGTAATCACTTATTTTTTATTTTCCTGACTTGTTTCTTGTATTCCCTGAACAGGAGCTTGGGTTAGATGTAGACACAGCTGGGATCCTGGAATGGATGCTTCACTTAGATGGGATTATCTGTTAAGAAAAAGGCTGTTTACAGAGGTGTGGGCAGAAGCTGGGTTAGCAGCCTGGAACTGTGGGACCCAGCAAGGGGAAAGTAGCCTGTCCTCTTTCCTCCAGCCAGAAGTCAGAGAGCTACAGATACGTCCCTCCTGCTCAGCTTCCTGGACTCCAGCACTGGGGAGAAAGGATGTGGGGGCGGGAGACTGAGGAGCACACGGACAATTTCTGCACTCAAATAAAATTGGTGGGAGGCCACTGCATGGACTGAGCTCCTGCACTAGACCCCAAGAGACCAGATCAAATCAGAATGGAATCACTCATTTGAGGTGCCACATAATCAAACTGAACATACAAAGAGTTGTCCCTAAGCCAGGAGATTCACAGCAACCAGTGGAAGGGACCAAGGGACCAGTCAACTCGGGATGGCATGATAGAAGTCCCCTGTGCATTAACCACAGAAGGAAAGTGACTTGGCAACAACCAGCCTGCCTTTTCTGTTGTGAAGGCCTCTTGCTGTGCCCTGCTCAGGCGAGCGCCCCTGCTCCGTGGATGGGCTAGATGCTGCCTGACCCACGGGCTGCTAAGAAAACCCAATCAGATCTTTCAACTCCATTTGTTGAACTTTGGCTCTTCAATGGCACAGAAGTACAAGTCCCCCAGAAGATGGCTTGGGGAGGGGTTTGCAGAGGTCTTGTGGCGCTCTCTGCCTGCATCTCCTAGCACTGTCCCTGGCGTCTTGGTCCCAGTCTGGGACTTCTGCTACTCCTTGAGCCACATGCCCCTGTCCCAGCCTGCTGCTGGTCCCTGAGCAGAACAAGGTGCCCTGCATCTTCGCTCTCTCGTTAGGCAGATGCAGAATAGGCCTGTAACAGGAGCATGCTGCATCCTCAAGACTCCACCTTGGTGAGGTGCTCGAGAGGCCTGCTGGGATGTGCTTCGTGCAGAGTTGAGTTTTCACACTTTCAGAAGGCAGTGTCCCAGATGCTCTCTGTGCCCTTGGCCACATGGTCTCCAGTGCTCCACAGAGAGATCGCGCTCACAAGGCTCTGTGCCAGTTCAAATGGAAAAGAATTAGGTTCGGAAACCTTTAGAAACAGAAGGAGCTGTTAGTAAATCCTTCGGTTTCGGGTTGGCCATGGTGTCAATCACTTTTGAATTTCCCTGAAAAGGAAAAAATAAAGCATTTGGTTTGGGTTCAGAGCGAGTCCTGTGTGCAAGGCCGGTTCCTATTACTTTAAATGAAACAGCTCTGGCACATCCCAGAGTCTTAGAATTGGAGGTCACTCAAGGGTCACTTGGTTCAGAAAGTTTGATTTGCTGATAAGGAAACTGAGATCCTCTGAGGCGAAATGACTCCCTCCATGTCATCCTGTAGGGCCAAGTGTCTCTCACACCCAACACACAGTTCAGTGGAGTCCCAACTTCACCTGGCCGCATCTTTGACACTGAAATGACTTGAGCTGCCGTTCTGTGATGTCATTGCAAGTCTAGCTCCTTCCCCAGTTACTGCTGGGATTTCACAACTAGTGTCCCTTGGCTGCTGCCAGCCTTGAGGACTTGAGAGCCACTGTCCCTGGCATCTCATCTTTGCCTCCAACCATCGGTCTTCCCTGAGGCTGGCCGACCTTCCCTGCAGGCTCCCAGCTGCTGGTGCCCACAGGACTTGGGCCGTGAAATAGCCTTAGTCTCCTGTAGAGAAGCCCGGCTTGGGCCACCTGCCTCTGTTTGTCCAATCCACCCTTGTTGTTGGTTTACTGTGAACATGACAGTGATTTGGGTTTTGGCATTTTAGCAATTCACAAAATGAAGCCACTGCCCACAGGGCCTAGTGATATTTTTAGGGTCAGTACCATTTATCAGAAAAGTACTTGCCTCTTTCCTTCTCCCCTGCTGGATACCACCTCAACAGGCTTCTGGGCCCTAGGACCAGAATCCTTTCTGTTGCTTCAGCTGCAGTTTGGATCCTTAGTCTTATTTTCAGTGGGCTGGAGAAAAATGGAAAATTCCTACAAGCAATGCTAAAAAAATCCGTTGGAGAAAAACACCTCTTTGCTTGATTCCATAGAGTGGTGGTTTTCAAAGAATCCTCTGCAGACAAGCAGCCTAATGGTTACCCAGAAACCTGTTAGGAAGGCCACCTGCCCCTCAGAATCACCCACCATCTGCCTCTCAGAGCCCTCCAGGGGATCCTGCAACTACAAAGCTGTTGGTCTCTAGTGCAGAGCATTGAACTTCTGCCTATGGCAATTTTCTCTCCTTGCCAGCCCCGGGGCATCTCTTTATATGACCAAGGGCCCAGATAAGGTGCTTTTGCATACAAAAGGAAGTTACTATTGGTGAAGAGATTGTTTATTTATATTATAAAAACTAGGTATGGAACCACCATTTAACTCAGTTATATCATTCCTTGGTATATATACAAAAGACTCAAAATCAGCATACTACAGTGACACAGCCACATCAATATTTACAGCAGCTCAAATCACAATAGCTAAGCTATGGAACCAACCTAGGTGCCCCTTAACAGATGAATAGATAAAGAAAATATTATACACACACACACACACACACACACACACACAATGGATTATTACTCAGCCATAAAAAAGAATGATTTTATGACTTTTTCCAGTAAATAGTTGGATCTGGAGGCTATCATGCTAAGTGAAATAAGCAAATCCCCCCAAACCAAAGGAGGTTGAATGTTCTGTCTGATATGCAGATGCTAACACACAACAAGGGGTGGGGAATAGAAGTTCAGTGAATTAGACAAAGGAGAATGAGGGGAAGGGAGGCAGGATAGGAGTAAGAAAGTTAGTGGAATGAATCCAATGTAACTCTCCTACATACATATATGAATACACCATGGTGAATCTCCACATCATAAACAACCACAAGGCTAGGATCCTAATTAGAATAAGGTACATTCCTTGTTTGTATAAATATGTCAAAATATACTCTACTGTCATGCATAGCTAGAACAAATAAAAAGCATATTAAGAGGTAGATAGACATTTGTAGGGTGTTTACATGGATATAATAAGCAATGTAATCATTTCAAACTTCAGAATTTGCAGTTTGCCAGGAATTATTTGCAGTTACTTATGCTGCTGACGAAGACCAGCAGGGTCATGTGAGAAATGTCCCTGAGGGATGCAGCTTGGCCACCTCACTTCCGGGGGCTGGTGGGTACAATGTTGGAAGGCCCCTGCTTGACAGCGCCCAGCTATGCTAACTGATGGGGATGCTGTGACCAGCTGTTGCTTGCCTCTTTGGCTTCTTGGGGCTGGGGCTGGGTTCTCCCTCCATCTACCTTCCCTGAGACACTTGTGAGACCCGAATGAAGCGCCTGGCTTGTCCCTCTCTTGGTGCCCTCCTGCTAGCCTGGAGCCCCCTGCTCCGAGCTGCGGGGCATCTCCATCAGCTTCCAGCCCTCCCCTGTCCCCTTCCGCTGCTCTTGAGATGTGGAGGATCACAGGCGGCTTATCTCAAGATAAGGTGGCTTTCTGCCCTTTCCTCTACCAGGTCACCAGTGTCTTCAGGCTGGCCCTGGGGCCTCCCTTATCTCTCCCCTGCAGGTGTTTTGAGATATCCAGCAAACCAGTTTCAAATTCCTCTTGGGAGTCACTCTAGCATGTCTTTTTAGATCTCTAAGACAGCAGTGTTTCCCCGTTGCCACTATTCTGTTTCTGTACATTTGTCTGAATAATCCACTTTAGTGTTAAAGTGTTCGTTGTGCTGAATTCCCACAAAATGCCAACATGCCCACCCTCCTCCAGGACAGCTGCCCAGGGCTCTGTGACAGTGGTCCACCCCTGCTTTGAACATAGTCCTTGCGGCTCTGCCACTGAGGCTCATTTTAGCATGGACTGGCTGTTTTCCTCTCCCCCCAGCCTGGAGGTAGGGGACAGGATTACCATCTTACCAGTTATCCATCCTTGAGCACACGCTCACCACAGGGCCCAAGGAGTTCAGACTCCAGAGATGGCACCAGAAGATCTAAGAGACCTTCCCAAATTAACAATCTCCCAAATTAACACGTGAATCATCTGCTGCCCCCTTCCCCCAAAATGAATGAATCACTTCTTTAAAAACCCTCTGTTCTACCTGATGGGCAGAATCGCAGCCTCTGAGACAGGAGTCCCCTGTGCTTCTCTTTTGCTAGTAAGGCAAGAAACCTTCTTTTTCCTTTTTTGCAAAACTGTGTCCCTATTGGATCACACGGGGACAAGGACCCAGTTTTTGATGACAGTTCAGCCTGTATCAGCACTTCCCCATCTGTTGAAGGGCATCCCCCCCACCCGCTGTCTGAGAGGGAGGGTCTCTGGGAGCCATGATGGGGAAGTGGAGACTAAACACAAAGCTGTCCGCCACCCACTGCGGAGTTCTCCCTTCTGATGGAAACTCAGAGAAATTCACCCAAGGCTCTTGGGGACTTTTAATTTGAATATGCCCAGCAAAGGAGAATTCTACGAGTTCATGTCCTATATAACAACTTCGGGTGACAAAAAATGCTTGTGGAATGCCCCCGGTTGTCATGAGGCTTTGGACCCCAGATGTCTCATGGAGCTCCCACATATGCTGTTCTGGCTGTTGGTTCAGGGATGCTGAAGTCTCTCTGCACAGCTGGGCACAATCTTTATCTGCAGATATGGTCAGCGGGCACATCTTACATCACTGTGGATAATAAATGCCAGCTTGGATCTTAAAGAGGCGTCCTCTTTTTTCCAAGATGTGAGAGATATGGTGGCATGTCCCATGGGAAAGTTTGTGATTTGATGTCCCAACAACATATGTTCTGGAAAAAAAAAAAAGATTGTAGAAGATGCAATAGGTTATTTGTTGAAAGTGCCTGGGAGAGAAGCCATGAAAGGTGTAGAGACAAGCGTCTGAACTGAGGCTCACCAGCCGCTGGCAACTACTGAATTGGAAGGAAATCACATATTTAAGGACATTAAGCTTCAACTGGAGCACTAGGACTAGAGTCACACAATTGAACGAGACCCACAGTCAGGTCATTGCAAGCCAAACCATGGGAGTGGACGTGTGTGTATTTGTGAGCACTGGGTGCACAACACAGGCCTGTGTGAGCTCAGTCCCTGTGTCACTGTCCCGGTAGATTTCTGTGGATGGAGCACACGGTGTCGGCCTGGCTGGATCAGGGAGGATCAGGAAGGATACGGTGGTCAACTGCAGGGGAGATTTAACAATAGTCTAAAAGCAAACTAGTGTATCCCATCCTTGTGCTCCAGGGGGACTTCTGAAGTCTCTCATGAAAGCAGGGACAGGCAGTTTGGATTAAAAACATAACTCATCTACCTAGGCCATGTTGCACGCCTATAATTCCTGTGGCTCAGGAGGCTGAGGCAGAAGGATTACAGGTTTGAAGCCAGCCTGAGCAACTTAGAGAGCCTATAAGCAACCTAGTGCAACCCCATCTCTAAATAAAAGCTAAAATAGGCTGGGAATGTGGTTCAGTGGTTAAGTGCTCCTGGGTTCAATCCCCAGTACCAAAATAAAATAAAAAATAAAATAAATAAAATAAACCAACTCATCTAAAAGGACAGTTAAATAAATTAAAAATATGAGATGTTAGGCAAATAGATATCATGTAGCTACAAATAAAAAAGATAACAGTTGTGACAATGTTCACATGAGGCAACATGGAATGATTAAACTATGCTAAGAGAACAAAGCGATTGTTCTCTTTGAAAAAAAACGATCAATGAAGATGATACAAATCTAAAGAATCTGCATAGAAAAAACAAAATGCTAGCTAATTAATAGAAAAGCCTTACAACTGCAAAGAAAACACGAAAGCAACACAAGTATAGAGGGAGATTTAATACTCTTCTTTCTAAATGTGAACAGTTCTGCTAAATAAAAAGCAAGGAATTGAGTGGTGTAAAATGAGGCTTTACCCAGGGCTTTCACACTGACATGCTTGTGCAAAAATGTGCACATGTGCATATATAAATAAAACCTAGTAACAAAAGCATAGAAAACAAACTTTTTCATATAGTCATAAAGTATTTCTGAAGATCACATCAGTGTATCATCCAATAAAATTGGTTTTTTGGGTTAGTTCATCATCACAACAAAATTTGAAAATCGTGGAAGGAAACGCATCTTAGTTATGAATAACTAAGGAGCACTCTCCAAAGGACATTAAAACCCAGTTATAAACTTAAGTAGAAAATAGTGGAAGAGAGGAGGCCATTTCATTTCAATACCTATGAAACATAGCTGAAGCTGCAGAAAGGGTAAAATATGCAGCCTTATTCTTAAAGATGGGAAAGAGAGATCCTATTCAAGAAGAACTTAGAAAAAGGCATAAAACAGGAGATAGAATTAACAAAGAGAAGATAGAAATGAAAAACAATTAGAAGAGGTAAATATAATTACTGAAAAAGCTTTTATAGAGCCTGGTGGGGTCTGCTGTTTGGTAAATCCCCAGCTTTGAAAGCCTCTGTCTCCCTATATTGTCTTTAAACTCTATGCTGAAAGATAAGCAGGCCCTGGACTCAAAGATTTAACAGCTGGGTGATGAAGTGGCCCTTTTGCTAGGGAAGGAAACCATGGGGAAGAACCTGTGGGGCCCCTGAGCTCAGGAGGCCTCCACCTCCTGCAGCTCGCAGCCACCAGCCAATCCTGCACCTTTGCAGGACGAGGAGAGGGTATGGGACGGCTGGCCCACTGCACCATCTTGACATGGCCAAGGAATATTCATTACCTAGGCCAAGCAAGTGGTCGGGAACCCAATTAGCATGTGTCTGGGTGTGTCATGGCTATCAAAAACCCCTTTTATTTACTTATTTATTTTTATTTTTTTATTTTTTGGTACCAGGGATTGAACTCAAGGGTACTCGACCACCAAGCCACATCCCAGCCCAAAACGGCACCTCACTGTTGCTGAGGCTGGCTTTGAACTTGCGATTCTCCTGTCTTAGCCTCCCAAAGTGCTGGGATTACAGGTGTGCGCCACCACACCCAGCTCAAAACCCCCTTTTAAATCCAATGAAGAAATAAAAAAAGAGAGAAAACCAAAGCATACAATATTAAGGAATGAGTAGAGACACACAGGCTGGAGAGTAGAGTTTTAAGAGCCAAATGTGCACAACTACATGGTGAGGGATGGGATTCTAGGACATGAGTGCTAGAAAAAATATTACACAAATTGGCCCAAAGTTGTACTTTGTACTGTTTGCCTATATTATAAAATGATCTTCCTTTTAATTTTTCATCAACAAAACTGCTTTAGCTATTGTGATAAATTGCATGGTTTTTCAAAGTATCTCCCCCCTCTCCCCAGAGGCCTGCTTCTGCGGTCCCTCCCAGGCTCCCCTGCCAGTCCTAGAAGAGGTTACAGACTCGCCCTCCTGAAGGCAGGCGTGGCCACAAGGCTTGCTCTGGCCTAGGAAGCAGAGCTGCAGGGCAGGAGCCTCCTCAGGAGCTTTGCGCTGCACACCTCGGTTCCACCCTCAGGCTCCTCTCTGTGCCCTAATGATTGTGTTCTCTCCTTTAGGGACAAGATGCCGACTGTCCTCATGATATTTCAACTCTGTTTTAGTACACCTAGCTAATGGAATAGGGACACTGAATGAGATAAAAATATTTGTTTTCCGATGCTTTATAAATAGACAATCCAACAACAAAATCTAGGAAGAATTCTGAGGGCATTGTGGTGAGGTGATTTGATACGTTAATCATAAGTACAAATAAGTAATAAATTGATAAAGGAAAAAGTTTCAATTGATAGGGTAAAACATAAAGAAACAATTAGGAATGAAATTTAGTGCTAAACTGCAGGAACTGGATGAAAAACACTATTGGAGGATAAAGCAAGATGTGAAAATATTTGTCTTTAGATGTGAGGAAAACTGTTATGCTCTTAGGCGTGAAGACAAGTCACACTTATGGATGACCCCAAATTAATAACTGTGATGTCAATCTGATCAAACCCCAAAACTAATATATTGCACAGAACAATGGTAAGATTTTTGTGGAATAATAAACACCTCCCCGCATCCTGCCTAGGTTTCTCCATAGCCCTGACCTCCATCGGATCTAATGTGAGTTTTGAAGACATAGACTATTGTCTGTCTGTCTTCCCATGTTAGAACTGAAGCTGTCTGAGGGTGGGGAACTCTGTTTCCTCAGTGCCTAGAGCAGTCAACAAGCCTAGAATGCATTTCATAGATATCATTGAATGAACAAATGGATGTAAAAATATTGTAAAAATTGGTAATGAAGAGACAAGCCATGAAGTAGGAATGGAGTCAAAGATTATGATAAACCCAATCACAGAGGAGCAGAGCAAAGAAACCAACAGAAGCTGTTCAGGTCAGTGTTGGTCAGAGAAATGGAAAGTGAAACAACTGTAAGATTTGCCTTCTTACCGACTGGACTGGTGACTGTTAGTAACAGCTATGACTTCTCCTCCTGGAAGGAATATGTGTACACATGGTGCTCATGCCCACTGTTAGAGGAAATTAGAACTGAGAAAACCATCTAGCATGATCTTATAAAATAAAATGTGTCCTGGGAACCAGTGAACCAACTCCTGAGAATTTATAACCTGTAAATAAAAATACTTGTATTTAAGGATATGTATTCAAGGAGATTGATTGTACCACTGGTTGCCACGACAACAGAAAATTCATATACAGCAAACGAGAAATGATTCAGCAAATGATGGCATGTCCACACTGTGGAATATTCACAGACATTTGTGTGGGACAATCCGGCTACTAAGAAGAGTGAATGAGAGCGGCGCTAGCTGATCTTCATGAGAGTTCTGGGTCAGAAAAGGTGCAGAAACCATGTCACATAATAGCATGTTGGTGAAACAATGAGAAAAGCAAGTACATCTGTGTGTGGGTGCGTCTGAGTGAGGACTATGCAGAAGAGGGTGTGAATGGAGGGAATGAAAAAGTCAAGACAACCCATACGTGTCCACATGGAAAGACGTGCTAGGCAAGGAGGACGGGCTACACAACAACGTGTATAATGTTGACATTTTATTAAAATCTGTGTCTGTGTGCATGTGTAAATATGCACAGAATGTATCAAGAATGATACAGAAATCAGAATGGTGGACACTTATACAGAGGAAGATTTCGAGATGGGGGAGGGGTGATTAGAAAAATTCCCTTTTTATCTCATACGGTTCTAAAGTGCTTTTTTCCTTAAAGATGATGGTAGTTGGCATTTATAATAAAATCTTAATCAATTGCTAAATGAAGATGGATTTATCTTGATTCATCGCTTCCCATTTATTCATTAAGGCCTTGTAATGATTTGGATGTGGTATGTACCCCGTGGTTCCTGTGCTGGAAGCTTGGTCTTCAGTATGGCAGTGTTGAGGTGGTGGGACCTTTAAAAGGCAGGACCTAGCAGAAGGCAATTAGATCTTGGGGCTCCACTCTCCTAGAAGGCTTAATGCTGTCTTGGATTAGGTCTCCTGTGGCTGGAGCAGTTCTCACACGTGTTAGTACCAGAAGACCAGGCCAGACGCAAACTTCATGAATCAGCCTAAAGCCTTTATTCAGGAATGGAGTCATGGTTCTGATAGGCCCACTCTCCTGGTGGAAAATGAGCCACTGAACAAAGGAGGGGACTTGGCACTCAGGAATTAGGGTTGGGGATCAGTGGCCAGCACCTGGAGAAGATTTATCTTGGAAGAGTTTAGTGCTTCCTGGTTCGATGAAACACTTTCTCTCCTGGTCTGTGGCCTGCATCTGAAAAGGATTTATCATGAAAGCTACCAATGAATGGCTTTGTTTTTCACTTCCTTCTCCCAGGCCTCACTCTTTGGGGCTTTTTCATTTTCCATATCAAATAACAAGAGTGGGTTTTTATAAAGCAAGGCCACCCCCACATTAGCCCCTCTGCATGTGACCAGTTCTCTTTCCACTTCTCTGCCATGTTGTGATATAACCTAACCATAGAGCCCTCACCTGGGCACCAGAACCACACTGCTTGGATTTTCTACTCACCAGAGCTGTGAGCCAAATAAACCTCTGTTCTTTATAAAGCATCGAGTAAAGTATTTTGTTATAGCAATATAAAATGGATTCACACAGACCTTCAGGAATGTTTTGTCTGTGTCAAAACATCCTGGCTTTTCTTCCTCTGGGTTACCATCTGTGTTAGTTTTGCATTGATATGACCAAAATACCTGACAAGACACAACTTAGAGGTGAAAAAGTTTATTTGGGCTCACAGTTTCTGAAGTTTAGTCCATGGTCAGACAACTCCATTGTTTTGGGCCCAAGGAGAGGTAGAACATCATGGCTGAACATTGTGGAGAAGAAGTGCTGCCCCATTCATGGTGGTCAATAAGCCAGGAGAGAGAGTGAACAGCATGACCAGGGCTTTTAACTATTTTCTTTGTAATTCCACATGCTCCATCTTTTCATTGGTTGGTTTAAAGACATCAGGTCTCTGTGCCAGCCTGGGCTAGGGAGACATTCTTATCATTCTCATAGTGGAAGATGACATCTCAGTCCCCCCAAAGGATGGACCTGGGCATCATGGGGACTGTCTGGTTCTCACTCAACTCTGCTGGTCATCTCAGGGTTTCACATGAACCAGGGTGACACTGCACCTGTCAGTGGGGTTGTGAGGGAGGCTCATAGGAACGTACATTAACCTATTTGTGCGTTTCTCACTTATCCACAGCCATCCTCCCCACTACCCATCTGTCAGCACAGCCATTGTGACCTGTGTCCATGGTGATCTGATATTGCCAAACTTGTCCTATACCTTGGGATAGGATGCAGAAGATTCAGTGTCTGTCCTTTGGGGCTCATTATGTAGGTCTGGAACCAAAGCACACACCAGGCTAGGAGGTGACCTGCACCATAAAACAGGTGTGCTTAACACCTAAGAGCTAAGGGGGAGGATTTGCTCTGCTCTGGATGAGGGGCATCTAGGAAAGCCCCTCCAGAAACCACTGGAGCAGGATCTGGGGTGAGAAGTAGGATCCTCTGGGCAAAAAGGGAGATGTGTGCTGAATAAATGAAGGGTGGCTGAGCACAGGGAGGTGAGGCCACCTGGGCGGGGAGAATGGTATCCGGGACCAGGAGGCCAGCAGCACCCCATGTGCCCAGCAGGCAGTACCAACCTGTGCAGCAGGGCCCAGCAAGGTGCTGTGTGGTTGGGGCCAGCATGCATCAGGGCAGGTGCTGAGGACCCTCTATGAGGAAGTGACATGATCCTACCTGCATTTCAGAGTGCTATTCAGAAGGCTGCCGCCAGAGGGCCAGGTGAGCCCACTAGTTCAAGGCCAGCCTGGAAACCTGGTGAGGCCCTATCTTTAGAAAAAACAAAAACAATAAAAACATGGCACCTGCCGTTCCTCTTCTGTCACCCAAACTTCCTGTCCTTTCCCTTGGTAAGGGGGCAATGTGGGATAAAAACTGGACCACAAAAGCACAAATTGGTCTAAGATTATTTCACAGAAATTTTAAGTCTTGTTTAGTTTGTGACATTGACAAAATTTGAAGAAGGACAATTTTTTGAGCAGCACTTATTTTCTTTCCAGGATTGAGATCAAACCCAGGGCCTTGCCTGTGCCAGGCAAGCGCGCTACCCACTGAGCTGCCCCAAGCCCCCATGGTTCTGTTTTTGGATATGTGGGCAGTTCAGGTTCCCACTGACCTCCCCCTGTTGGTCAGGATGGATGTTTGCCCCTAAGACTCACTTGACTTCAGCAAGAGCACTTGAGAAATAAGCTGGAGAACATTTTGGACAGATAGGCGTATGGTTCACAAAACGCATCCAGCTCTCGTTGGTGCTGGACTTGGGTGTGGTGGTTGTGTGCCCTGCAGCTTGACTATGCTGGACCTGTTCTGTAGACTCCCCTGTGCTGATGGTTCCAGATCCAAGATGTCTAAGAGAGAACGTTGCCTGGGGTCGAGTAGGCAGTAGCCAACCAGAGCTGTGTGCTCTGAAGGTCATGGTGGTGACAGGCAGTGAGAGATGATCCCATCTTGTCCTTATCTTATCCCTTGATCCTATCTCTGCTCCTGCTGGTCTCCTGCTGGTCGGGGCCTCCCACCTGCTCTTCTTCATGCAAGCTGCCCAAGACAGCTTGGTGACTTCACTCTGATTCTCCAACAAACACTGCCTTTCAGATTCTTCTGTAGCTTTGCTCATAATTTTCTGGGATCTTATTCAGTAATACCTCCCTTATTTCACAATACTCATAATGGCTTGAATTCTCTGGTTGGACCCTGATTGAAGAAGAATCTGGTAGCTAAAAATGGGGTGCATTAGTAGCAGAAATCTGAAAACCATACCTTGAGTCTGATGGGTGGGCAGAGTCCTAAAGTTTGGTCAGCAAAGACCTGAAGAACAGTGAGAACCTTGGACAGAGGCTGGGGAAAGGTGGCCTGTGTCCTTAGTGTTGAGACGTCATGGAATTGTGGGTGGTGGCTGCATAGAAACTAGAATGGACACCTCATGAGCTTCCAGAGCTAAGGAGATCTCAAAGTAGCATTTTGCAAGTCCTAGCTGGCTTCTGTCTGCCTTCTGTGATAACGTGTAGGAGAAGATAGACAACCTAACATGGTGCTATTCATTTTCAAGCAGGATTTAGACAAAATGGAGTCAGGATTTGCTGGGTTTGAAATAAAATTTTTCTCATTCCTACCTCTGTAGAGAGCAAGACTTTATCAAAGTCAAATTTGTCCTTAGGGAACAGTTAGGCCAGAGTACTTCTGGCATCATGTGATCTTGGAGTAAGACAACCTTAAGGGGGTGACTTAGACGAAAATTCTTCTGATGAGAAGCATATACCATGTAACCTCTTAACTAGACAGTTCTAGGAATGGTAAAGACATCCCCCATGATGGTCTCACATCCAGGTAGAGAAATGGCAATTCTGGAAAGCATTGTGGTATGGTTTTTGTCTAGTGGTGTGGACAGCAGCTGTTGTCTTGTTTTATACCTAAGAAACTCACAAAATTTCCAGAGGAATTATGTATCTTGTACTGAAAGGGGCAAAAATGAAGATAATAATAGATGCCAGGGTCCTTCAAGCCTCTGCTCACCCCTCCCACCCAACCTCAAGCTCCTATGGGAAGGAAGCTCACTAAAGAACTTCCCAGCCACAGACTCAAGCCGTTGCTTATGAGAAAGGAGGAATGACCCAGAGGATGGAAGGCAAGCATCAGAGAAGCAGGACCAGGGAATTGGTGAGTGCTTCACAGGACTTCACAGCTGCCCTGCACCAGTGACTGGGCATCATCCCTTCCCCACTTTGGATTGAGGAGAATTCCACCAAGTACCCTCTGCCTGTCCATACCAGCTGCACTCGAGGCCCAAAATCCACAGGCTTCCAGCCGAAGGAAACCACCCAGGAAGTTGCACCCAAGAAACCACGGAAGATGCTTGTCCTGTGATGATGACTCCTGGGGTTTGGGGAAGAGTTAGTGCGTTTGTTTGTTTGTTTGTTTGTTTTTCAGCATAGGAAAGGCATGAGTTGTTAGGGCTGGAAGGCAGATTGCAGGAACTGGTGCCAAAAAATAATCCCCCCAAATTCATCCCTGTGTCTGCACAAATTTGTGTTTATTAGGAGCCTCTGTCTCCTGCTCCTGATGCTGGGAGGGGTCTACAACTACACTAACCAATGAAAATATGGAAGAAGTGTGTTTGGGAACTTTGAAGTTAGTATTTACTGAGCGGCGGCCACTTCATTGTGTTTTCTCTTTCAAGAACCTGTACGCTAGGAGAAGCTCTAGGAGATACCCAAGGAGGGCAATGCGGAGGAAGGGGAGGCCCTCACCACTGACCCAGCAGAGCCCCCTTCTCCTGCCAGCACCGGCCTGCCAGCCCTGGGCACAGGCCACCTCAGAGTGGAATTCTGTTCATGTGGCAGAATCGTGAGCAAATACATGACTCATTTTATTTCAATCCACCAGATTTGGAAAGAACTTGTCATGCTGTAATAGGGAATGGATGCTGGAAGCCAGTCCCGTCCCCAAGGACTTCACTTACTGTAGAGATTCTCAACAATGAGTTGAAAACATACTGGTGATGAAGAGAAGCTTGCCAAAAAAAAAAAAAAAAGGAACTGATTAAAATGACCAGGGCACAAGCTTGGAGTCCAGGTCCAAGTGAGGCCATGGAGCATCTTTCTTTGTGTCTTCTTTATTCTAACATCGTCTTCCGAGTGATACCGCCGGTTACCTGTGACGAGTTCTGCTTCCTCACATGCTGAAGTAGAGCATTAGAGAGGCACACCACAGCAAGCACTTACGCAGGGTTTATTTAAAAGGGGCGACATAGACTTCCCCAGGGAGGGAGACGGGGCCTTAGCTGGTATACTGGTATCCCAAGAAGTACCCGTATTCTGCCTTTATATATGTCCTGGGCTTCCTTTGTTCTCCTGCTCTCTTTTCCTTCTCTCTCCTTCCTGCCTACCTGACTAGGCCCGGGAGATGCTCAGTGGGATGGCCAAAAGGTGAAAAGCACACGGATGGGGGAAGGGCCCAGGTGGAGTGATTGGGCAGGAAGCGGGTATAATTAACTTCTCCCTGTAGGGAGAGAGAATCCCTGGGACAGGTTACCTTAGCAACAGGTTGGAGCAAGGGCAGGTTATCCTGATAAGGGTGGAGGAGGGGCTCTGAAGGCATTAGCACTTCAACTACCCAATATCTCTCCAACTTCCCTGACCCAAATTGGCCTCCTTAATCCTACTTGACTCGACTTTCCTGTCTGCCTGTCTGATTCTGGATTCACAAGTTCACCCATGTTGTCTGAAGGATAGGATTTTGTTCTTTCTCAGAAACATCACACCATGCTCCATAATTATGTACAACTATGTGTCAATTATAAACAAAGAAACAAAATAGGGATGGAAACATATAGGAAGAATTTGAGTATACTTTTGGAATAGAATAATTTTGGAGCTCTTGAATTTGAATGTATAGTAATACAATCTGTCATTGATTTATTTGAGACTAGTGATCCCTTTTATTTTATTTTTTGGTATTGGGGATTTAACTCAGGGGCACTTAACCACTAAGCCACATCCCAAGCCCTTTTTTTGTTTTGTTTTGTTTTAAATTTTATTTAGAGACAGGGTCTCACTGAGTTGCTTAGGGCCTCACTGAGTTGCTGAGGCTGGCTTTGAACTTCTGATCCTCTTGCCTCAGCCACCCGAGCCACTGGGATTACAGGCATGAATCATCGTGCCCTGTTTTGTGATCTATTTTAAAGGAAAAGTCTTTGAAAAGAAAGGAAATTCTTATCATTCGAAAGAAAATAAATGTACAAAGTCTAATGTATAAATTGTAAACTCAGAGAATGGAAGAGATCAGAAAAGTTG
The DNA here is from genome assembly GCA_004024805.1 of Geosciurus inauris. NCBI lineage: Eukaryota > Metazoa > Chordata > Mammalia > Rodentia > Sciuridae > Geosciurus > Geosciurus inauris. The sequence continues at coordinate 22,967 of PVHX01010749.1, read as the reverse complement.
GATCCGGAAGTAGCTCTGGAGCTCAGCATTGAAAAGGAGCCCTCTTCTTATTCTGGTTGTACTTGGTTCTGTACTAGTTGAAAATCAAACCTCAGCCAGCAAAATCAGTTTGCTTTGGTTTTGTTCACAGTTGATCCTGAAGCCAGGATGAGTTGATTGGGTGTTGATCTCCAGGGACCATGGGACATCTATTTTGTTTTAGGTATGGCTATGGCTGAAAATGAAAACCCAACAGCCCCGCAGGATGTAAAGTAAGATTTATGGGGCCTAATAACTCGGCTCCTGCACTCAGGCCCGGGCCAGAACAGGAATCAGTGTGCAGTACCGACGATGTTGAAATCTATACAATTTGTTGGTAAAAACAAAACAAAGGCCAAGAATAAAAAAAATGCTGATCATTGCCTGGGTAACGTTTTTAGAACTAGAGGACTGCTCTCACCTACTGTTTCATTAACCAGTTTTCCTTGTCCAATCTCCCTGCACCTATATATAGACAACTTTCTACTCTGTTTTTGTTTTTCTTATCTACTCATGTTGTAAAATAGTAGACCAATAACTCCTTATAGCTCAGCCTATGAGTTGGTGGGGCAGCACAGAACAGTGGTGAACCGTTGGGGTCTAGAGCTTGGCTGATTGGTTGAAAAATGTATTTGTGCAACTTAGTGGTCATGGGAACTCGAGAAAGTTGCACATTTCTTGGAACCTCAGTTTCCCCACCTGAAACACAGGGATCATTTCTCAAGAGTGTCGTGAAGATGAAAAGGACAGGGCCCATGGGGTGCTCAGAATGGTGCCTGGCACTTCATCAAGCTTTTTTATATTTGTGTAAGAAAAATAAAGGAGGCTACAAAGAGGACTTTTGTGAGAAAGTCACTTTGGTGGAAAATGGAAATATTTTTTAAAAGATAACTTGGAATATAGGCTTATTTGGGATGTTATTTGGGATGTTATTTGGGATGCTTATTTGTAGAAGCCAAGAGTGTAACAGTGGTTACTGGAGGCCGGAAGGGGAAGGGGAGGAATAGGAAAGGCGAGCAACCAGTGGCAACTCTGATGAGACAGGGGAAGGCAGCTCTGTGTTGTAGGGCACAGCAGGTGACTGGAGATAGGGGACATGGTCTGTGTTTTGAACAAGTTAGAAGAGAAGACATTGGATGTTCTCACCACAGAGACCATAACTGTTTGAGGAGATAGATTCTCTTGCCCTGGTTTGAACCACATACACACGTATCAAACCATCTCCCGGGGCCCTCCGCATAGGTACGATTGTTTGTGTGTCAATTACAAAATAAACAGAAAAGTAAACTAAACGTAGTATGACTTAGATTTAGAGATCACACCATGCTAAAACAGAAAAAGTCCCTAGAAGTGCTCTGATTGAACCACTCCATTGACAAGGTTCAAAGAGCCTAAAGCGACACGGCCAGGGTCATGCATCTGGTTTGGGCAGGACTAGAATTACAGTTCAGGCTTCTGGACTCCCCTTTGTCCTCCCATGCCTTGTACTGGACAGTCCACTCCTGCAGTGATGCAAACGCAGAGCTGTGAGGACCAATGCCCTGCCGCGATCAGCAGGCCTCAGCCTGTGCGGCTGGTGCTGTGCCTCTCAGTCTCTGCCTCAGCTGTCTGCTTCCTGATGTGGGCCCACAGAAAGCACTACAGGTGATCTGGGCTCTTCGGGCTCCAGAACTGTAACAGATTACTTAGAAGCCAACCAAAACTGAAAATTACCTTTAGAAAGATTGTCAAAGTAAGTTGTGCTTATTAATGATTTTTCTTCCTGGAGCCTGCTATGATTATGTGGGCAGCAGAAACATCAGGGTTGGGTGTGTGAGGTAATGATTGTGATTATGTAGATCTGTTGATCACAGTTATCTCTATTATAATCCAGTAGCAATACTTAAGGTAATTGGAATTTAATGACTAATAAACTATCACATAGCTATTGATGTATAACAAACACCCCCAAATGCAGTGACTTAATACAATAAGCATCTATTACTGAGCAGTCCCTCTGATCTGGCTTAGACTCTCTCATGAGTTTGAGGTCACTTTTGGTCGGCCAAGTGGGTCTGCAGATCTTGGCAGGGTTCTCTCCAAGGTTTGCTGGCTGAGTGGTGAGCAGGATGGCCTCCCCTGGCATGGTGTGGCTGTCTTCCACATCATCTCCTCCAGAAGATGAGACAGAGCTTGTCTACATAGCAATAGTATGGCCCCAACCTGCAGCCAAAGCACACAAGTGTCTTTAGAGCTCACTTGAACTGGCATGTGTTTCCCCACATCCTATCTTAAGCCCACTGGGATTCCAGGGGCTGGAACAGACCCCAGCTGCGGAGGGGAGGAGCCTCAAAGTCCCACAGCAAAGCCCACAGAATTGCTGCCATTTTTGCAATAAATCCACCCTGCCTTGTGTAGTGAAACCAACATAGACGACCAGATTTATGTTTGATCGCTTGTTCTCTGCACCCATTTATCATGCTAGAGAAGTGGGCCATCGTTGGATCTGTCTTGTAAATGGCACATACTTGAAGTTCCTTTTCTTTCTGTATAAAATGGATTATGACTTGCTTTTTATTAAAATGTGGTTTGATCTCAGTGCTATCCCTCCAAAATTCACACGTGGAATCCCCAGTCCCCCATGTGACTATATTTGGAGCCAGGCCTTCAGGGAGATAATTAAGAGTGAATGAGGTCACAGGACCAGGGCCCTAATTTAATAGGATAGATGTTCTTACAGGAAAGAAAAGTCACCTGACTGGCCCGCTTGTTCTCTGCATGCACATGGAAGACAGTCAACATTCAATTTCCACCTGTATTTGAGTGTAGTCAGCTGTCCTTTGATAGTACTACATATTCTAAGTTCTGGCTGAAACTGAGCCCTTTGGTCTCTAACCCCTTCTGGATATGCCTTTCATGGCATTTGAATTTCTGTCATGGTTCAGTAGACCATGGGTCCTCCCTGTAAACATTCCACCAAATTACCTACAAAAATAGATGTCGATTTATAATAAAAACTTTGCAATTTGGGCTGGGTGCAGCTCCGTGGTAGGGCGCGTGCCTAGCATGTTAGAGGCCCTGGGTTTGGTTCTCAGCACCAAAAGGAACAAACAAAAGAACAGTATGCAACTGATTATCTTGTGTTCAAGGTGGTGCAAGGAGGGGGTTTCTACCAACTGCCAAGCAGACACAGGCCTTTAACTGTACAGCAGAGGAAATGCCCTGCTCTTGAAGCAAAGGAAAAGGGGCTCATTTCACTCCATCATGCAATTGTGACCTTAGTTAAGAAGTGTAACTCCTTACAACTAAAAATTAGGCAGCTATCACTGCACTAGACGACAGGTATTAGGGAAGGAAGACATTGGACACTTCTGTGAATTCCTGTGTCACTCAACTGCCATTATCCACCTGTTGTAAACTTTTCCCTTGTTCAGGAGCTCAAAGGTACTAATTAGAAATAATGAGTATAACCCCAGAGAATGCAGAGGGAGGAAGGACCTGAGGTCATAGAACAATGAGAGTATTGGAAAGATGTATTCCGCATCTTCAAAGGGTTTAGAGCGTTTAATATTTTATATCTTTAAATTGTCAATGGGCTGTCTGAGATTGGGGTGAGCTGGTAGGAGATCATTCCAGCAGAATCTGGATAAAACCTTCTTAAACATTAAAAATGGTGCTGGGTGATTTATGAATTAACATGTAGAAATTAGCAACAATTTTCAAAACATGGATTTGAAAACTGAGATGAATAATTTCTACAAATAATAAGTTTTATGGGTTGATGAATTTTTATGTTACCACATAAAACTAAGAAATAGGCCTTTTTTAACTTTCAAATTGAATCTTTAATATAGTTCATTTTCACAAATATTTCTGAAACTTGTTCAGGGTTAGGAAATGGTGTTGGCTATTACAACCCTTCCCATCTTAAAACCTGTGTTTTAATTGATTACTCTCATTCCTCAGACTTTGCTTTAGGTCAGCTCTTGAGGTTACCTGTATTACTCCATTTTTTGTTACTACAATGAAATACCTGAGACAGGCTTCTTTAAAAAGAAAAAAAGGTTTATTTTAGCCTATGGTTCTAGAGGTACAAGATCCAAAGAGCATGATGAGGCCTCTTGAGGGTTCCCCCTAGCCCTGGACTGCATCACAGGCCAGGAGTGTATCTCTGGGTATCTGTGTCTTCTCTCTTCTCCATATAAATCCACTACAGTTCAATCATGAAGCCACACGTAATGATCTAATTTAATCTAATCTAATCACGTCTTAAAAACCCTGACTTTGGGGATTAAACTCCTGCATGAGTTCTGGGGGGAACAAACCACATTCAAACTGCAATACTACCTTCTGGCTTTCTGAACCCAAATACCTACTTTCCCCAGTTACCCTCAGCTCTCCATTTTCCCAGTTTAGGGTCAGACTAAGGTTTGACAGCAGCCAGATGTTGCCCCTGGCAATCTCTTCCTCTTCTAAACTTCACGCTTGTTGACACCGTTCTGTGGAACTTATTACGCACCGGGTCTGGCCTTTCCACGGAAGTTGCAGCCTCCTGTCTTTTGCTGTGCCTGTCTCACATCCTCTGCTGGAATCCGCATCTGGCCCCTTTTTGACCACAGCCCTGCGTATCTTGGGACATGACCTCATGCAAAAATCCGATTATTCTGCACAATTTCGTGTCATGACAAAATGAGATAACATATCTAAATAATAGTACCCTGCATAGGTGAACCCTTGCTGTGTCTTGGCACAAATCAAAGCACTGTGCTTTATTTTCATTTGACTGTCTTATCAACCATCTGAGATAGTAATTATTAATATCTCTCTCTTATTTTTTTTTTTTTTGCAGATAAGAAAGTTGAAGTTTAAAAGATCAAGTAATTTTCCGAGTCACCCAATTGGCATGTCACGGAAATGAGATGCAAATTTGGACCTGGCTGATTCCAGCAGGCCTGAGCCTGGTCCCCTGGCGGGAGACCTCTTGCCGAGTGCTGAGGATGCGCTAGGGATGGTAGCTCTTATTTTTACCCTTCGTTCACGCTCAGGTTCATGTGGGTGGGAGACTGGGGATCTGCATGCTGTGGGTTCTTAGATAATGCTGGTGACAAATCTCCTGGTCCTCAAACACAATGAGACTGGCCAGAGTGAAAGAGCAACCAGCTCAGGTTTATCAGATGTTCTTTTCCTCATTGCCGGGGAAGCCTTCCTGACTTCCACCTACCGACAATCTGACAATCTTCTTCGCAGTGCCTTTGTCTTTCTGAGGCCAGAGATACTTTTTCTTTGACAATGACAGCTTGATCCCAATCGTTAACACCTTCTTTTCCCTTTTGTGTTCGGCTTGGTTAAGGCCTCTATCCTTCCCAGTGATTTTATATGCCAGGAGGAGCTGCCTCCATGTCTTCTTATCAGAAGTGGTGGTGGTCAGTACTGTCCTCACCGAGTCTTCTGTCGATGGATTAAGTCAGTGCCTTCACATCCACCTCTGAACTTGGACATTCTCTTTGGTCCTCCTACGTAGCATTTTGGAATCCAGAAATTCTGTGCAGGCCACAGCTGCCCACCATCCTCTCAATGTGCCCTCCCAAGACTCACAGATACTCCAAGAGACTAAGAGGAAACGCTGTGCGCCTAGGTTTCTGCATCAGTATATGGGAAGGAAAAACAGGTTGTAGTTCAGTTAGTTAAAACTATGCTTCCCTCTAACTGTTGCATGAAGGGGATGTGATTTCCTACCTAGTGGCTTTCAATTTTCCTCCCAAAGGCTTTTTTTTTTAAATTGGTAATGAATCCCAAGAACTCTTTTCCAGACTGATGAAAGCTCAGGAGCATGTTCTATAGTTCACATAAAAAGAGGGGACAAGCTAGTTTAAGAGAGCAGATTGGCTGGAAAAGGATATAGAAAACATCTCTGAGTTCGCCGGGAGGGGATCTAAGCCAAATGCACTGACAGCTTTCAAAACAGAACATGCGCTGGGCAACATGGGCAGAGACACAGGAAGCTCTTAGAATCCGAGAACCAAACCTGTACAGCAAGGGATCCTGGGAAGGGCAGACCACTTCAGGCCAGGGGTGTCATTAAAGCCTTAGAGAAGGATTGGGGATAGATGTGGGTCTGCAAGGAGAGGAAGGAGGGCACTCCAGATCTTGAGAAGCCCCTGACCAGAACTGCCAGGAAGAAACGTAGCCCTGAATGCTCCAGGGTGGAGGCTTCATACTGGGGCTCGGGGTGTCTGTGAGGCCCTGGATTGCTTTTCACAGGCTCCACGAACTACGGGAAGTTGCGGAATACCATGCATCTTGCCAACACCTTGACCTAGAACCCCTGGCTTCCAGCTACTGGAAACGCCTCTTGTTTACGGTCACCTGGTTGGTGGCACTTCATTAGAGTAGCCCAGAAACTCCTCCGCGTACCATGAGCTGCTCTACCCACGCAGGCTGTCCTTGCCACCTGCAAGCTTACCGACATTGCGACACTGCCTTTTATTTTCTCTTTAGAAATTTCCTTGTGCTGCTTTCAAGGATTTAATGCTTTATATTTTGCAAAAGGCCTCCCTGTTAGGGATTTTAAAAAAATATAAAACAGATGTCAGAAAAGATGTCTGTGCTTTGAGATGACTTTGTCTCTCCAAGTCATCGATAATTTAGGGGAACACTTTCAAGGGGCTGTGCTATACCTCTCGCTGACAAGGTCCGTTCCAGAGCCCACCTCATCTGCATCTGCATGGCAGTGTAAATTTTGTTGGTGGGGCGAGCACGTTTGACTTCATGCCACCATGAACCCGTGATTAGCTTCCCCCTCATCCCTTGTGAGAGAGTCCTGTGCTCTGACCTGTCTCCATTCACACGGTGAATCTGGCACAGTGTGTCTGCAGCTTCTGCTATAATTGAATATGAGAGTCTTCAAAGCCATTTAGGAAACATAAGAATGAAGGGCTGTGCAGAGTCTACTTTTCCAAGCATGTCCCCTTCTAATATGTCCCCTGTCTACAAACAGATGAGCTACTATCCTTGCTGCAGGTTCCAATTGTGAATGGAATCCATCGACCCCAATTGGAGATGTTTTAGCAGCTCAGTGGCAACATTCCCTCCCGCAGGAGATGGGGGTGTCCGCCAAGGTGTTGGAGCTCTCGCTCAGCATCCTGCAGGTCAGTGGGAAGCGACTGCCGCGTCCTGGGAGTCACAGAAGGCAGAGCCAGCAGCCACAGGAGTGGCTCTCCCCTTGGCACTCCTCAGCCTAGCTGCAGAGTGGTGCTGTGATGCTCCCCATGTGCAGTCTCTGGCTCTGATGGGACGTGTCGATCCCAGAACTGCAAGCTCCAGGGACAGTCAGCTCCTGGGGGAAGCCACCCACCCTTGCCTCCTGGGCCCTTCTTACTTAACACGCACATAAAGCAGAATGGTCCCTTCTCAGTGTCAGCGTACGTCAGATCTGGACGCCTGTCTCTTCCTCTGGAACGTCCTTTCTCTGCGAAAATGGCAGGTGCATGAGAATCTCCCCACTTGGTGGGTGCCCAGAAGACTGGACATGCTGATCAGTCCCCACTGCCCTGCTCTGTTGGCCCTGCCTCTGATACTGCCCTGAAGGTGGCCCCTGCACACCACCAGGAGCTTGTCCACTCACCAGGGATGTTCTGGGACCAGTCTCTGCTCTGGCCTCAGTGGAGCCCACACTTGCTAGCAAGGGCTCAGCTCTCTTTTTGGGGGGGAGCGGGGGGAGGGACTAGGGATTGAACTCAGGGTACTTGACCACTGAGCTACATCCCCAGCCCTATTTTGTATTTTATTTAGAGACAGGGTCTCACTGAGTTGCTTAGCTTCTCGCTTTGGCTGAGGCTGGCTTTGAACTCACAATCCTCCTGCCTCAGCCTCCCGAGCCAGGGGTGTCAGTGCACCTGGCTTCAGCTTTCTTCATTCACAACTGCACACTAAGCCTTTTTCCCTCTGAGGATGCCACTGTGCCAGGCTAGTTGAGTTCCCCGGGGGTCACCACCATTGGGCAATCCCCATTCTCCTTGGGTCCCTTGAGATGAGCTTGGGTCACCAGCTCACTCTTTTCACCTCTTAGGCTCTTGGTCAATCTACTCTGTAACTCCGGATGTCAAGGCCAAGAAGCAGGACCCGGCCCTTCTCTCTCAGAGGCACCTGGACTCTGCCTTCCCAGGGCTCCATGTACCCAGAAGAGAGGTGGCTTTGGCTCAGCTGAACACACCCCATGTTACGCTGGGACCATCACTCCCTACAGGCTGTATGTTTGAAAACCAAGTGACTCTAACAAAACCACACTCTGTCCTTTCAGGGCAGGTGGTCTGCAAGATGCCACCCAGCTCAGCCCACTGGTCTCCATTCACTGAGCACCCAATCCTCCTGAGGTGGCCAGGACACAGTGACTCACTGCTAAGGATGAAATATGGTGCCATGAGAAGCCTTGCCTCTAGGTCTTGGGGACACCGTGGTATCCCTCTTGAGGCCTCGGTTCTTTTGCCTTCTCTCTCTCTCTTTCACTCATTTGGTGTAAAGGAAACCAGCTGCCACATTGCCAGTAGCCCTGAGAAGAGACCTGCATGCCAAGGAACTGAGGACCTCACCCGGCCACTGACAAGGTCCCAGGCCTCGTCAACAGCCCCGTGACTCAGCTGGATGCTGGAGCCTCTTCCAGCTCAACCTTGAACCAGCCACAGCCTTGGGCAACCTGAACTGCAGCCTGTGAGGGAGCTGAGCTGGGCCATTCCTGACCCACAGGAATCCTAAGACAGCAGGCGCTTATTTTAATCTGCTAAACTTGGGGGTCATTTAGCATGCAGCAATAGATAACCAGAATACGATCACCCTAGGTTCCCTGAGTCTCGGAAGGGAGACGCTATTGGTGGCTTATCTGTTCACTCTCATATGGGGAGGCTGCCAGTGCCTCACCAGAGTGTCCTTCCTGCCCAGAAGGGTGTAAGCCACCAGAGAAAATGAGTCAGAAATAATTAGTGAGGAAAAGAAGACAGAGTAAGAATTATAGTTTTAAAGTAGAGCTCTTGATAGGCCCAGCCCACACAGGAGCTGGAAGTGGACAATTTAAAAATGGCTACTGTGGTTTATTTAAGGGGGTACATCAAAGACAGGAATAAGGTTTCAGAGGTGGAGTCTTGCTTTGAGATGTCTTCTAGTCTGTAGGTTGATTGGCATTTTGGCAGGTCACACCCTTGTCTGAGAGGCTGTGCGGCTACAGCAGGTCACCCATCTCCAGTTCTGTGGGACCAGGCAGAGATTGGATAGGGCTCACAATGTGTCTGGGCGGTCTTGGCCAGGGGAAATTTCCACTGAAGGTTTTCAGACACCGGATTCTCCTATTCACTAGGCTGTGATGCCTGTGTGGTCCACACATAGCCCGCGGATGGCTCTGGACACTCCCAGGTACAGGCATCGCTGTGTTAATAAACAGTCTCTTAGAAGCATGGAATGTGCACAAGAGTCTTAACTTTCCTACTGCCTCATTTCTTCATTTAAAAAGTGGTGAGAATAATACCACCTTCCAGATGTACCCCGCTGGGGGTGCTACAGAAGGAAATGGCCTCTGTCCTCCTTTCCCTTAGCACATACTGACAAATCATCAATTACTCAGACACACCTCTCAGGCGTTTAGGAGACGCCATGCAAACGTTGCCTGTGTGTTGATTTGGGCCATATGGATGTGCAGTTTTGGCAGGTCAAGACCGTCACTGCTACCTCCCCAGTACCTTCTTTGTGCAGGATTATACACTTGAACTGTCTGATGGAGAATGCCTGTAGGTTCTTCAAGGCCCAGACAGCATCGTGCCTGTGAAGCCTTCCTGGCCTTGTCAGGCAGAGCTGCTGAGGCCTTCTCCGTGCTCCCTCCTGGTTTGTGATACTCTCCCCTGCTGGACACATTGTCAGCCTCTTCCACCGTCCAGGCACTGCCCCAGGCACCAAGCGGGGCCACGTATGGCACCAGAACCCAACAGAGATGGTGCTCTGCGAGTCTTTGTGAACTGAGGGGATGTCAGAAAACCTCCAGGTCTGTTTTTCCTTCCAGCAAACAACATAAAATGGCCTTTTACGTTCCTTGCTGACATGCCTTGTGTTTTTATGGTCTGGCAAAGGAAATCTATGTCTATTTTACCTTGTTTTTTTTTTTTCCCCAAGGCTGAGGACCAGACTCAGGGCCTTGTGTGTGCTAGGCAAGCACTCTGCCTCTGAGCTAAATCCCCAACTCCTATGCCTATTTAATTTATTTATTTATTTGTGCTGGGGATTGAATTCAGGGCCTCACATGCTAAGTACATGTTCCTCTTCAGAGCTATACCCATGGCCTCATCTATGTCTTTTTAATTACAAAATTCCTAACAGCGTTTTCCCCTGAATTCAGTAGCTTCCTTGGCTAGGAGAGGACAAAAGAACCGTCTTCACTATTTCCTCTCAAGTGCTTGCTCATGCTGGCCTCTGAGAAGTTCTGTCCCATGGTGTTGGTATTAAAGCCAGCACACCAGGAGCAACAGGGGAACCTGTTATGAAAGACACACTTGAACTTGGCTGTGAGGTAGCAAAATATGTTCTGAGTGGTGCTTCTCTCTGAGAAATGAAAATGGAACTTCCAAGCCATCTCTCAGATCAGCGTGGGCTTTGGCTAGAGAGGCTGACGCACCGAAGGAAACAACCCTGATATTAGAAGCAGAAGATCTGGAAGTGAAAGAAATTCATGCCGGGCAGGCCTTTTCCATGCGCCAAAGTGGGGGTCTGGGTCCTGCACCTTAACTAGCTCTCTTGAATGTAATCCCTCTGGGCCCTGATTTTCTCATCTTCAAAATATATTTTCCAGCTATTTTGAGGATTGTTGGAAGAATTAGAGGCATGATGTTTTGCTGATTGTAGGACTCCTGACAAATTTTTATCATTTTTCCTCAAATTATTAAATCAGCTGGGAGAAGGGCTAAAATCCATTAAAGAAAGAGTTCAAATGCCTGTTTTTTTAAATTTGAAAATCCCATCTAAGTGAGAGATTGTATCCTGCCTTATAGGCTGTGGGGAAAAGATCTGAGCGTTCAGGATCATTCAATCCCCTGCATGTGGCTGCCAGGTTCTCCTGGCCAGCCTCTCGGCAGCTGAGCCAAGGGCCACCCTCCTTTGGTTTGTTGTTGTTTTGGCAGGGATGGGCAGCTGTTCACTCCTAGTGAACATCTGGGTCAAGTGGCACATAATCCTTTGCTGGAGAATGCACTGACCATCCCATCTGGGGCTGGTCCCTTGCTTTTGCTGTTGGGGGCACTGGAATGGAGTGGTTGCCTGCAGCCTCACGAGTACCAAGGACTCTGGTTATTTTCTGAGGGTAGATAATAATTCTGCAGGCAGAAACCAGACCCGAGAGAAACAGGGGCTGGCACTGCTGCCTGATGAACCTACATATCCCTTTGAGTGTGGTTCAGAAAGAAGTAAAACGAGCTAACTGTGAACTGTGTTCCAGGAACACAGTGGAAACTCTGCTTGGCAGTGGGTGGAGCGCAGGGTAGGTCACCACCAAGCACACACCTGCCTCCAGGAAAAGGCTGTGCGTTTTGCACCCAGCCTTGGGGAGTCCTCAGAACTGAGGGGCTCTACTATGAGCCCTGAAGCAGCGGTTCTCAGCCTCAGAGTCACATTAGAAAGAGTCCAAGAAGTTTCTAGAAAACCTGGAGACAAGTCCCTACCCTGGGCTACCTGATGACAGGAAGTGCTTTTCAAAGCCAGCACTGAGAACGGCTGTCCAGGGCGGAGAGCCATGTTGAACAGAGAACACGCCTATTCCTGGCCTTCCTGGTGTCTGTTGATTTCTTTACAGATAACTTGAATTTTCTGGAAGTCAAACACGCCCAAGGCTTTGGAAGTTGATTAATGACATCAGTACCCCCAGCCCTCCCCACACTGCACTTTTAGCTTGCTGCTTGTTATTTACCGGCTCGCAGCTAAATAATGTGATGTATGTCTACACTTGTTCATTCTTTTTTAAAAAATATTTATTTATTTATTTTTCGATGTTCTTTATGATTATTATTTTTTGTTCATTCTTTGAGACCTTATATCAGCTTCCTTCCAGACAGGTGACAAGTCTGGAAGGACTTTCTCGTCCAGGTGGGGTACGTGCATCCCAAGAGAACGGTTTTTGACTTTTCACATCTGAAAGTGTCTTTGTGGCAATCTTACCTTTGAGTCACATTTCTAGATTAAAAATATTTTTCCCTCAGAGACTGAAGGTGTAAGGAGCAGATGCCATGGACAGGCCTGGAAATGCCGGGACTCACTGAGTGGCTGGCCATAAGGATCAGCACCCAGTGACTTACTTAGTCATGCCTGCTTGCAATCTATAAGGGGCTGCAAGGGGCCCTAGCCACAGGCCTGCTTTGCAGTGACTGGTCACAATGGATAGGGAGCACAGCTCCACGCACATGCACAAGAATATGCCCAGTAGGAACTACACTATCTCAGGACATAACCAATTGGTATTGACTCTCACTGGGTATAACCAGTCACCAGCTCACGCCACCAACTTGGAACTGTATCTAAACTGCTTGTCCTGCTACATTGGGGGTTTTGCTCCCAGGACATTATGAGACTGGCCACCTTGCTGTCCGTCCCTGGATCAACTCCACCATTCCCTGACGTCCAGCCGTCGGCTGAAGCAAACCACCAAAGACAACATCTGCTCCTTGGCTAAGAGAAGTCGCATGGCACCGAAGGTATTTTGGGGCTTGTGGTTGCCTAGGATTGTGTGACTTGCCTATGGTGTTTAATTAGTGCACATTGAATGCTAGCTGGGGTGCTCCAGCACACCCAGCACTTTTTACATTAATTGATTATACATGATGATTGGTGTGACTGAATATACACTTGCATTTAAAGATAATCTGCCTCTGAGTAATTATTGATTGCACAGCTCGCGACAGAGGCCTGGCTCTCTTTTATTCTACCATCCTATTGCTGATAAGAAGCCTGAGCTCACTTGATTCCCAGGCCTTTTCAAGAATTTTTCTTTCTTTTCAATAGATTGTGTGGTATATTTGGTGGATCCTTTCACACCAGAGTCTCATACCCTGGAAGAGAAGATTTCACTTAAACAAAAAAACAACCTTGTTTTCCTTTTTTTTTTCTCTGACTAACATTGGAGCCAGCATGGTAGTACATGCCTGTAATTTCAGGGACTTGGGAGGCTGAGGCAGGAAGATTGTAAGTTCGAGGCCAGCCTGGGCAACTTAGCGAGACCCTGTCTCAAAATAAAATTAAAAAGGGCTAGGGTGTAGCTCAGTGGTAGAGTGCCCCTGGGTTCAATCCCTAGAACCAAAAAAAAATTTTAAAAAAATAAGAAAAGAAAAGAAAAGATTGGCATTGGATATTCTGGAATGATCCTCCAGGTTCACTTTCCCACATTCTTGAAGGAAAGGATGGAGGAAGGTGCTCTCTGCAGTTGTACGATTGTCAATGGGACAAGGCACCCACCTGCCAACCAAGACAATTGCCTTTCTGGCTTGGTAGAAAGCAGCCTGAGGGAAGGAGCCAGGCGGGCAGCTCTGGGCTCCTTGGCTTAGACTCAGTTCTGCTTCTCTCTGGGGCTTGAGGCACCAGGGTAGCAAACGTCTCTCACACAGTGCATGACATCATGAGTGGACTGACAAGATCCCAATGTCAAAGCAGAGCAACTGGAGTGTGGCTAGAGTTAAGGAATGATGCAGTGACTTCTCTGTAGGCTTGCTAAATATGGGAAGAAATGAAGGACTTGTCTAGGAGAAGAAATGAAACAATTCCCTTTTCCTTGGATCATACAATTCTCCCTAGTAAAAAGCCCAGGTTGCCTGCACACCTTGTGCTGATAGCCAGGACGGGGGACAGGGGGCTCCCTATTGCGTTGGTGATTCCAGCTTCCTGTTTGACCTCTGCTGATCTCTCCTTCCAGTTGTGCTCTGTCACCATAGGGGAATGCTGGGAGGCAGTGGAGTTCCCTCCCAGGTGTGCTTCCTGTGACACCACCCCAGGGCAAGGAGGTGGGCTCTGGCACTGCAGGCAGGTGGAGGGGCCGCCATTGTGGGTAGGCAGGGCCGTGAGCTTTTCCAATGGTGCTTGGTTGGATAGAATGGCTCTTATCTAAAACGTTGCCCTCTTGCTAGGCTGCCACGGTTTAGTCTGTTGGCTGCAGACTTCTGCTAGGTTTTCTTTGCACTTGTTTGTGTTCCTGGGTTTCTGACTTCTCAGGGAACTGGCCATTGTGACATTCCTTGGGCCCCAGGTCTCTAACTGCTCCCAGCCTCCTCTGCCTTCTTCTGTCCACATTTCAGAGTCTCCTTACATGTGCTTTGTAGATGACACCCAGTGGTTTTACTCAGTTGTACTTAGTGGGAGTACAAGAAGAAGAGAGAAAGATGCGTCCACTCCATCCTCCTGGAACACAAGTCTCTCCTACATTTAAATCATCGCGTTGGTGCGCTTGTGGAATCGTGTGACTGGTTAATGACATACCCCCATGGCACAGAGATCTTGCAAATGTGGCTAATGTAGATAGTGCTTGATTATGTTTGGTAGAACCGGCAAGTTTGTCTTGTGAAACATCATTCCCTGTTCAATGCGTCATTAAAGCTGTGGCGGAGAAAAGGCTGCGGTGCACTTCCATCCGGGGCCACCAGGGAGCAGTCTAGACAAGCTCTGGGCATTCCTGGGTGGCTCAGGCGGGCGGGTGCAAGGACCATTTCAACTCAGAATGAAGACGACATTTGTCTGACTTGAGATTTCAATTTAGAGTGAATATTCCAGCTCCCAATGTGGAGATTATAAAGTTTGAACAGGAAACTATTCCACACTGGTGAGTGCAGCCCCCTAACCTGAAATATGGTGAAAATGATGTCTATGTAAGGTGACGACATGGACCATAGAATGGGAACCGTCCTGGCTTAGAGGTGACTGCAGAAGATGAGGGTCTGTTTATGAAGCTGAAAAGAAGTCTGAGAGGAGCTCAGGCATGATGTGTGCAGTCTGATCCTCTGGGAAGGTCAGGAGCTCAGAAACTATATTCCTGCGTAAAGGTGCAGTCTCAGAGAGGTCAGGGGACTGGGTCCAGGCCACAAGAGGAGCAAAGAGCACAGCAGGGATCGTCCCCAGGCCCATGAGCCTCTCCACACAGGCACTTCCCGCTGCACCAAGAAGCTATATATGAAAGTAAATCTGAGTGTCAGAAAAAAAATTTAATAGAAGATTTTAAGTCCTGCCAGCAGGGAGAGAAACTGAAGAGTTATTGTAAGAAACTCAGTGATTCGGGATGGGTGGCAGGATGAAATAAATGTATTTTTACTGAAAAATAAAAATAAAAGAAGGAACATGAAAATGTTAATGTTTCAATGGGTTTCATGTTTCAGAAAAGCATGCAATTTGTTTTTATTTCTTATTCCTGGTAGCCACCTGTGGGTCAGTCTTTGCTCCCTGGGGCTGCCCCTGCTTTTCCTGGCTCTTTCTATTGAGGTTTTCTCCTAGTGAATCCAAAGCGTGGGTGAGGGTTCCCCGGTGAGGCGCTAAGCAACTCAGTGAGACCCTGTCTCTAAACAAAACACAAAATAGGGCTGTGGATGCGGCTCAGTGGTCGAGTGCCCCTGAGTCCAATCCCCAGTACCAAAAAAAAAAAAAAGCCAAAAAACAAAAACACAGTCACCCTGAAGGGAGGGATTTTGTGGCTCTTACACAGACTGGATTCCCAAACTCAGGGGGACGAGGGTAATGCCCTCAACCATAAAATCCACAAGAACAAGCTCCAACTAAAACTGGCCAGTTGGACAGAAGTGGCTCCACATTCTCTTGGACATTTACCATGCACAGTGGGGACTTGGAAATCTGATGTCCTCCTGCTGTCAGTCAAGAGTCAAGAGGCAGGCCTGGGCATGACTCTCTGGAAACTTCCCTGGGACCCCCAATAAAACAGCAGGGCAGAAGGGCACTCTGTCCTGCTCCTCTCTGGGAGGATGATATCTCTCTCGAGATGTCGCCTTTCCCCTTTTGTTGTCCTTTTAATAAACTCTGAGGGACATGGGTAAAATCTTTCTGGCATGGTCACAAGAACCAGCAAGAGAGGACCATTGTGGCCACCTCAGCCTGTGGCTAAGGCGGACAAGCAGCAGGACGGAGCTGTGTGAAGGACGCCATTGCACAACCCTCCTTGCTTTTTGAACTTTGAATGGTATTTTACTTATGCAAAAATACATAAGAATAAAATAATAAAAAGATTTGGAGATATGCACTTTGATATTGTTGGGCCAGAGAAATGAAAAATAAGTCTATAATTCACAGGAAAGGAAATCTAAGTCATCCTTTTTCTCTACATTTTATTGGTGCATTATAGTTGTTCATATTGATGGGATTTGTTGTTGCCTATTTATACATACACAGAATATAGCAACACAATTTGGCCACTCCCCAGCACCCCTTACCTCCCACCCTTTGGTCCCTTTCCTCTGCTGATCTCCCTTTGATTTTCTTGCGATCCACTCAGCTTTGTCTTCATTTTTCCTCTCTATTTTCCACATATGAGAGAAAACATATGACCCTTGACCTTCTGAGTTTGACTTATTTTGCTTAACATGAAGTTCTCTAGTTCCATCTATTTTCCTGCAAATGCAATAATTGTATTTTTATTTATGGCTGAATAAAACTCCATTATGTATATATACCACATTTTCTTTTTTTGGGGGGGGGGAGTACCAGGGATTGAACTCAGAGTCACTTAACCATTGAGCCACATCCCCAGCCCTATTTTGTATTTTATTTAGAGACAGGGTCTCACTGAGTTGCTTAGTGCCTCGCCTTTGCTGAGGCTGGCTTTGAACTGATGATCTTCTGGGATTACAGGCACATTTTCTTTATCCATTCATCCACTGGTGGATGCGTAGGCTGGTTCCATACTTTGGCTATTGTGAATAGTGCTGCAGTGAACATGGGTGTGCACGTCTCACTATTAAATCATTCTTCAGCATATGAAGAGGTGTTCTATTTCATGTATGATGAGAGAACGGGATATCAAACCTGAATTGAGAAAGCATTTTTTCATCTCTAAAACTGGCAAAATCTGAAGTTCAGCAAGACTTCTTATATGATGCTTTGGTGAGAGCGTTACTTAGTACAATCACCTGGAAGGCATCTTGATTACACTAGCAAAATTAAAATGTCTGCACCCAAAATAGATCCAGTATATCTTGCACTTTGAGCACAGCATAGTACTGGTGCCAGCTCAGAGGTTGAGAACTCATTTTACCAGGATTGTGCAGGATCTTGCTGTTAGGAAACCTGATTGGTTTTCATTCCACATCTGGAATGTAAACAGAAAGAGAAAACCATTGGAGAAAATATCCTTGTCAATAGCAAGAAGGTCACTTCTGTTAACTAACTGATAAATAGTGAAACTATGAAAAGTGCATTCACTTACAGTAGTTAATACCTTGCTGATAAATGAATGAGTGAATGAGCCAACTTCCAAACAGTAATCGATCATGTGGACAGTTTAACAGCAGTTCTTATGAAGAGACGGATGTTTTAGGTATCTGTTTGCAGAATATGGGGAAAGAATTACTGCTGATGTAGGTTCAGTAAGCCATTTTATTCAATGATAGTATGGATGAAGGAAACAGGACTCAGTTTGGCAACCCACACTGAAGGCCTAAAAACCAGAGGTCATGCTGAACCAGTGATCCCACCTCTGCAGCTTCTCAGATACGCCCTCACCTTGTGATGAAGTGTGATCTGTTTACTCTTTGCAACACTGTTTGCAGCATTGAATGAGTAGAAAGGACACATTCTCCAGCAATAGGCAGACATGAGTAAACTGGGTGTATCCCTGCAGGCAGAGCAGGCCTGAGCTGATGCAGGAAGACACAGAAGGCAAAATCTGCATGTGCAGAGGAAGGTCTACAGGAGAAGGTACGCAGCACTGTCTTCTGTGGGCAAAGGGGGAAAATTCGTTTATTTTTAAAAAATAATGCTTATGTTTGCATAAGAAAATCTGAAAGCATGTCCTATGGTCTCAATGTCTGTGTCCCTGAAAAGTTTGTATGTTGAAACCTAATCCTAATGTGATGCTCTGGAGAGATGATGCCTTGGGAGGTAGTGAGGGGACGAGGCAGAGCCTCAGGAGTAGAATTAGTGCTCTTCTAAGAGGGCTGCAGGACCTGTGGGCCACTTCTGCCCTGTGAGGACACAGCAAGAAGGCACTGTCCTCAAAGAAGAGAGCAACTCCTTGCCAGACACCGAATCTGGTGGCACTCAGAGCTCGAACTGTGATCACTCAGTTTATGCTTTTTATCAATTCCCCGGTCTGAAGCAGGAGCTATGGCAGCTCCAGATGGACAGAGATGGCACGTGTAAGATTAACGTGGTCACCTTGGGGAAGGACTCGGGATGAGGTCTCGCGGGAATTAAAAGAGTTAATTCCTTTTGAAGTCTTTGAACATATGCCTAAAATTAAATAATTGTTAAGAAACATGGAAAGACTTGACTATTAGAAATAATCTTAACAGCAGAAGGGCTGTTTGCTTTGCCAAACCTCTCTCCAATTAACACATAGCGGGGAAGTGAGGCTAGCATTCAGGTCGTGAGATTTCGTTGTGCTTTTTTATTCTACATGGTTGATTTCCTCTTATTCTATGTTTTGCTTTTCTGGGTGCTAAATAGTTATTTAATGTAGTAATTAATAAGATAGATTTTCTTTAAAAATAACCAAGATCAATTTACTCCTGTGATTTTGTTGTTGTTGTTGGAAAGAAAACATGGCCGGGTGTGGTGGTGTACACATGTCTCACTTAGGGTCTCACTAAGTTGCTGAGGCTGGCTTTGAATTCTCAATCCTCCTGCCTCAGCCTCCCAAGATGCTGGAATTATAGGTGTGCACTACTGTGCCTGGCAATGTTTGCATAAGAAAATCTGTTTTACTGAGCCGGCTTCTTTCAAGATTTTCCCCTCTGTGTTTGGTTTTCTGCAGTTTGCATAGGATACATTGACTATGAAGATGACTGCTCCTAAGGTTGTTACATGTTGGAACTGAAGATGGAAGGACAATTATGGGTAATTTAAAGATCTGACTTTTCATCTAGTTGAGGGCTTTGAAGTCAGTATTACAGTGTCTGCCTGACGTTGTTACAACCTGTCGCTTCTGCCCTTAGGTTCCATAAGTAAAATGGGATGGTGAAGCAATTAGCTGTCCGTCAGGATCCACACATATTTCTCTTTGGCTGCAATGAATGATTTCATTTTCTGCACTGGTTGAATCACTTAATAATATATTTACTTTGCTTATTCACTAACTGAAAGTAGAGTTGTTGCAAGATACCAAAAGACACAAAGATATGTTAGAGAGGTTCATATATTTCCTTTTGGAGGAAGTGCCATTTTTGTTTACAAACCAAAAGCTTTCAAAATATTGGACTGTTATAAACAGAGCCTTTAAATCCAATCAAAGTCCTACATTGAACTGACTGGTTGGAAAAGATACTTAAAAAATTTGTCTACTACTTACCAGCTACCTGCTTAAACTTTTAAAAATACTTTTTACTTTGTATGAATCTAATGACAATAGTTTTTGGTTTTTTTTATCCTAAAAATATCCTATCAATCAGATTAGTTGAATCAGTACTGTTCTAGACATTTGGAATGGCTTTTTAAATGTTAACATTCCCTTTTATTACCTTGACATAACTTCTCCAATCAAATGTAACCTTTAAAAATCTACTAGTGAACTCTGACATTCACTTCTGTGGCTGAAACTTAATGAAAGATTTCAGGTAATAAAAACCAGTAAGATTCATATTTGAGTTTCATCAAAGGTTCTCTGGCCATGCAAAAATTCATCTAGACTGACAAAAATACCTCCACTTTTAAAATGATATGTGGCAAGATCAAGGATCTTTTTTTTAAGTCCTCATTTGCAAGTAGTAATAGGGTGACCTAAGAGGTGGCCTGTTAGTCCCTGCTCTGTGTGAACAGTTGTGTGTGCTTTGCTTGTCCGGATTGTTTTATGGGGAATTGTGTAGTCACTCCCAGTAGAAGGGATCTTGAGGAACATCTCCGCCCTGCTTCTGTATGCAGTGATGCTACATTACATGTCCCACAGGTAACTTCTCAGTCCCACTGATGTCTCCCCAGCTGTCTTGTGAGGTCACCAACTCTCACTCTGTTTAACCCCAGCTCCTTCTCATGGAGCCACATCCATGCTGAACAGCTCTGCCCAGTGCACCCATAAACGCAGGCTCCGGTCCCTTGTTCTCACTGATAGCCGCCGGACACTTACAAACCAGCTTATCCACAAGGCCAGAATTTTATGCGTGTCTTCCTCCCTTTGTCATGATTGGAAAAATCCAGTGGCTTAGATAGTGGGCGTGTTCTCTACTTCACTTGTTGGGGTTTTTGTTTTTGCTTAAGTATTTTAAAAGTCACTCTATTGTTTAGATCAGTTTTAATTTCACAGCAAAATTGAGCAGAAGGTACAAAGATACTCCATACACCCAGTTCCCTGTACATAATAGCCTCTCCTATCAGCCCTGCTCCTTGCAGAGTGAATCATCTGTCACAGCCGATCAACATGGACACGTCATTATCATCCAAAGCCCACAGTGTGGGGTTCACTCTGGGTGGTGTGCTTTTATTCCGTGGATTGGATAATATTCAGTGGCACACAGGCACTACTACAAGTCACAGTATCTTCACTCTCCTGAAAGTCCCCTGAGCTCTGCCTGTTCATCCTTCCCTGCCATCTAGTCCCTGCCCACTGCTGATCTTTTTACCATATCTTCTGTCTCCCCCTTTCCAGAATGGCAGGTACTTGGAAGCATGCAGTAAGTAGCCTTTTCTGACAGGCTTCTTTCACCTCGTGATAGGCACTGACAGTTCCTGCATGTCCTTTCAGACTTGGCAGCTCATTTCTTTGCAATCTGAGTGATGCTCCATCATCTGGCTGTGCCACAGTTTAGTGACCTGTTCCCTGACTTGAGCACATCTGGGTTGCTCCCCCATGATGGCAGTTAGGAGTAAAGCTGCCATAAACACCTGTCTGCAGAATCTCTGTGAACATAGGTTTCAACCCCTTTGGGAAAATACCAAACAGTGTGCTTGCTGAGTCCTATGTTAAGAGTATGTTGAGTCTTGTAGGCGGCTGCCAGGCACCTCCCCTTCCCCAGTGGCTGCCCCATCTTCCACTCCACTGTGGTGAAAGAACTACTCTTGCTCTCTGGGTGTGGTGCTCTGGGTCTTCACATCTAGCAGTCCTGGTATTGTCATTTGCATTTTGCTGATGGTGCATGACCTGGAGCATCTTTTAATATGCCCCCCTGCCAGCCATGTTGTTCCTGTGGTGGGGTGATTGCTCAGGTCTTTGGCCCATCTATTAACTGGGCTCTTTGTGTTCTTGTTGAGTTTTAAGAGCTCTTTGTGCATTTTTGCTGATTCTGTTATCAGATATGTCTTTTATAAGTATTTTCTCTGTCTGTGGTTTGTCTTTTTATTTATTTGGCAGCATCTTTACTCAGAGCAAAAAGTTTGAGTTTTTATCAAGTCTAGTTTGTTGATTTGCCTTTAGTGCATTGTACCTTTGGCATCACACTTAAAAAGTCATCATCAAATCCAAGGTTACCTAGACTTTCCCCTCTCTCATTCTTAGGAGTTTCATAGCTTTGTTTTACATTCATGTCTGATATCGATTTTGAGTTAGTTTTTGTGAAGGGAGTGATCTTCTGCTTCTGTGCACCTGAATATCTATTTCGTCCAGCGCCATTTGTTGAAAACACCTTTGTGCTATCGTGTTGCCTGTGCTCCTTTGTCCAAGGACAGAAGAGGCTGCATTCATGTGAGTCTATTTCTATTTATATGTGTGTCTACCTTGTTGCCAATACCACAGTATCATGAATATTTGAATAGTGGGTTTTGATGTCAGGCAGTACCAGTTTTGTGACTGTCCTTTTCTCCTTCAACAGTGCGTGGGCTATTCTGGATGCTACAGTGAAATCTGGAAAATCCCGAGAGGCCCCTGTGTTGAAAGCTTGGTGCCACTGGGAGGTGGTGGAGGCTTCCAGAGGTGGGGCCTGGTGGAGGCCTGTGGGTGATTAGGGTGTGCCCTTGGGAGACTATGGGGACCCTGGTCTCTTCTCTCTTTCCTTTTGCTCCTGGCTGTGAGGTGAGTGGTTTGCTCAAACACACACTCCCGCTGTGATATGCCACACCTCTGGCCCCACAGAGGCCTAAAGCAATGGGTTTGCCTAATCATGGACAAGTTCCTCCCAAATTGTGAGCCACAATTAGCCTTTTCTCTTATTAAGTTGACTGTCTCGGGTATTTGTTATAGGGATGAAATGCTCCATATAAACTTCAGAATCAGTTTTTCAATATTCACAATATAACTTAGTGGGATTTCTTGACAATATTGAGTTTACTGTTTTAAACTAATTAAATGGATGATCTGAACCAAGTACAATATCAATATGAGGTGATAAAGCGACAGAATGAAGTTTTTAAAAACAATTATAGAGGTCAGGATATAAATTGGGGTAAGCAACCTCCACAATCCAAAAGTTAAAATAAACTTCAAACAGCAGCAACTGATTAAATGGACTGTCTCTCCATTTCATTAATTGTTTTAAAAAATTCATCAGTGCTTTCTAGTTTTTAAGTAGATCTTGTACATATTTTTGTGAATTCATACCAAAGTGTTTCATTTTTGAAGGTGCTACTATAAATGGTATTGTATTTTTAGTTTAAAATTTCACTTGTTCATTGTTGGTATGTAGATTGTATATATTAGCTTTGCTCCCTCCACCCTTGGTATAATCATAGTCATTTATTAGCTCCAGGAGTGTTTTGTTGGTCAATTATTTTGGATTTTCTACATGTTTGATTATGTTGGTTATAAACAAAGATCGTTTCTTCCTTCCCAATCTGTATACACTTTCTCCTACTTTTCTGTCTTATTTCATTAGCTAGGATTT